>NW_026506783.1:0-20782 GCF_026875155.1 Cherax quadricarinatus
TTTTTTGAACACACGGGGACTTTCGTGATACCCCAGTAAAGGCTTTACTTTGCATTACCCACTAGCATTACTAAAAAAACATGAGAGTTAGCCTGTCTTTCATAGGTCTGTGTCCGGGGCAGTGCCGTTTCCTCCTGCATGATGTAGGTCCTCTTTGGCATTTTCTTCTAAAAGAGGCCTGTTTCATCACAATTAAACACTGGTTGGGGTCTGACCTCTATGTACCCCTTGAATTTCTGAACATATTTTTCAGCCTTTTTTTGTCGGAACTGGCATCCTCGCCATTCCTGCCACACTGTGTATGCCATTACTCTTCTTAAATCTCTCAAACCAGCCTTTGCTGGCCTTAAAATCACAAACATCAGCACTCATTGCAGGCATTTTCTTTACGTGATCGCCTTGCCTTTTCACAAATTGTCAACTGCATAACATTGTCTCCTGGTAACTGTTTTTGGGTAATCCACACCAACAATAACCTCTCTACTCCTTCAAGGATTTGCGATCTCTTTTTTTGTCAGCATATTTACCCCTTTTGTAACAACAGCTTTTTTGATTTCCTTTCCCTTCGCCATGATTGAAGTGATGGTTGAATGGTGTTTGCCATACATCATGGCAAGCTCTGAAACACGCACTCCACTTACCAAATGGTTGGCACTTTGGCTTTCTTTGGGCCCATGGTGACTTAGCAGTTGGAAGCACAAAAAAGAATGGAATATTGCAAAATGTGCCGTATGAATGTGTGTGATGATGGTCACTCGCTGATGAACAATGGCACACTGAGAAGGAATTGTGTGGCAGACTAGCTTTTGTGTGTGCGCTGATGCTGGGATGCCGCTTGGATGCGTACCAGACGGTCGCCGCCAAATAAAGAGGCCGATCACGAATCGTGGAGACTATATTTTGACGAAAAAAGTTGCTGAAAAGTTGGATTCACGAAAGTCGAGGCCGCCGGAACGTGGGGTTCACTGTACCAGTATGTATCATTATTTGAACCCTTTTTAACATACCACTACTTTACTTTGCTTTTAATATTTTTTTTTTCTATTCAACTAGTCAACCATCTCTGACTGAGGCAGGGTGACCCAAAAAGAAAGAAAATCCCAAAAAGAAAATACTTTCATCATCATTCAACACTTCACCTCACTCACACATAATCACTATCTTTGCAGAGGCGCTCAGTTACGATAGTTTAGAAGTCCCTCCAAACTGTCAATATCCCAAACCCCTCTGTTAAAGTCCAGGCATTGTACTTCCCATTTCCAGGACTCGAGTCTGGCTAACCTGTTTCCCTAAATCACTTCTCTCAGTATTACCCTGCTCATACTCCAACAGCTCGTCAGGTCCCATAAACCATTTGTCTCCATTTGCTCCTATCTAACACACTCACACACGCTTGCTGGAAGTCCAAGCCCCTCGTCCACAAAACCTCCTTTACGCCATTCCTCCAACCTCTTTGAGGACAACCCCTACCCCCATTCCTTCCCCTACAGATTTATCCACTCTCCAAGTCATTTTACTTTGATCCATTCTCTCTAAATGACCAAACCATCTCAACAACCCCTCTTCAGCCCTCTGACTAACGCTTTAAGTGACTCCACACCACCTAATTTCCACACACTGAATTCTCTGCATAATATTTACATCACACATTCCCCTTAGACAGGACGTTTCCACTGCCTCCAACCGCCTCCTCGCTGCAGTATTTACAGCCCAAGCTACACACCCATATAAGAGTGTAGGTAATACTATACTTTCATACATTCCCTTCTTTGCATCCATAGATAACATTTTTTGCCTCTACATATACCTCAATGCACCACTTACCTTTTTTTCCTTCATCAATTCTATGATTAACCTCATCCTTCATAAATCCATCCACTGACACGTTAACTCCCAAATATCTGAAAACATTCACTTCTTCAATACATCTCCTCCCCAATTTGATATCCAATTTTTCTCTATCTAAATCATTTAATACCCTCATCACCTTACTCTTTTCTATGTTCACTTTCAACTTTCTGCCTTTACACACACTCCCAAATTTGTCCAGTAACCTTTGCAATTTTTCTTTAGAATCTCCCATAAGCATAGTATCACCAGCAAAAAGTAACTGTGTCACTTCCCATTTTGTATTTAATTCCCCATAATTTAATCCCACCCTTCTCCCAACCACCCTAGCATTTACTTCGTTTACAACCCCATCTATAAATATATTAAACAACCATGGTGACATTACACATCTCTGTCGAAGACCTGCTTTTACTGGGAACTAATCTCCCTCTCTTTTTTTTTTCTTTTTTTTTTTTACACAGGGTTTGACAAGGTTAAGGATCCCTAGCTTTATTGACAAGCTATTTACAGGTTATGGATTCCTAACTTTATTGGCAAGCTAAGAGCTGTTACCTACATCAGCTCATTTGAAAGCATTTTTATTGTTATGAGACATACAAGTAGGGAACAGGATGACGTTGGAGCCATCTGTGGGCCAGCATTTTCATTTGATCAACTGACTTTATCTCGTTGACATCATTATGCTGTACGAATGTGTTCCTGACTCGAGTCATCCTGGGTATATAGGATCTCAGATGGAGTGAAGTTCTGGAGAAGGGTACAGCCAGAGTGAAGTTGCTGCTTTCTGCCCGTCTTGTGGCATAAAAGCTTGTTTCACCACGCTGTCCCGAAGTGGATCCAAGTGTGGTACTATGACAATATTGGCCTTGTACGTAACAGTAAGGCCACCCACATCCCTCCTATGTTGAAGGCTCTGCTGAAATGACAGATCATATCCAGATGGGTCCAGGCGAGAGATGAGACGTCTTGCTCTGTTCTCTACTCTGTCAAGCAGTCGCAGATGAGAGGGGGCAGGCAAACCAAGAAAGTGGAGCATACTCAAGGTACGAGCGTACTTGTGCTCGTACAGAATCTTGCAACCCCTACTGTCAGGTAGACGCAAGATACGGCAAAGTTCTGAAAGCTTCCTGGCTGCCTTGTTTGCAAGATTTACAACATGGTTCTTCATGGTTAGTTTGGAGTCAGTTTTCACCCCAAGGATATCAACTTCTTCTCCAGGTGCCAATGCCCTCCCATTCATCCTTACTACTGCACCAGCATTACCATCATGGTGCCTAGAGACGATCATCATTTGTGTTTTCTCAGGTGCGAATGTTACTTGCCACCTATTATCCCAAGCTGATATAGCTCTCAGCTGGTGATTGATGTAGCTTAGAGCAGTTGGATTTCTTCTTGGATAAGTAATGTCAGGTTCAGTCGTCTGATAGCATTGTTCTGGGTGAGATGAAGAAGGTCGTTGAAGTAGACATTCCTAACATTGGTTCGCACGCTTTTTGGGGAAAAACACTTGCCCCAATAGGATGTCTTGCTGATTCCTTTCCATTGAGAAACATTAGAGATCTACCATGAAGGTAATCACTGAGGAGAATAACGTGAGCCTGCAATTCCCCAGGTTTGAATTTGGAAAGGGGCCCTGGTGCCACACCCGGTCGAAAGCCCCAGAAAGGGCCCCAGTGCTCCCACACAGCTGACTTTGGATTCACCAGGACTGATGCCACTTAGGGGAGAGGTTTAAAACGATCAGCAGCAGAGAAACCTTTCCTAAGCCATATTGACGATCAAAAAGTAGTGAGTGTAGTCAAAAACTCTGTCATTTGTCTTGAGATTTTTGTCTAAAGGATCTTACCGTGTTGCGGGGTGACACTGGTCGTAGTTGCTGATTTTGCTTTGCTCTTCTTTTTGTGAGCAGGATAATTTGCCTCTTTCCATAGAGGGGGGCCATTTACACTGTACTAGGCGGCTGAAAGATACGATTGAGGTGCTGCTATGGTTGCACATCTTCTCAGCAATTTGGGCTCAATTTGTCGGGCCCCACAGCCTTTTCTTTGGTCAAGCGAATAAGAGGAAAGCACCCCCCCCCTCCCTTATTCTCCCCTGACTTTTTGACAAGTTTTGCAGCTACCAAGGAGGTCCATTGCGGGGATCGGGAACTTGCATTTTGGTAGCAAAGTTTTCAGCAAAGAGGCCCGCCTTCTCTTGATACAGTAGAGGTGGTCCCATTCTGTCGATTTAGAGGTGGATTGAGTTCATCGGGCAGAAAACCTTTGTCTGTCCTTGACCAGGGACCACCTTTGGAGCCTCCCTACCTGATGCTAGCTTTCTTTTAGTGTCCTCCCCCCTTTTAGAATGGCCATTTTTGAAAAATCACCCATTTTCTTACGGCTTGCCTGGAAAGTTCTGTGGGGGCCCTGGTGGTTAACGCTCTCGCTTAAAACCGGTGGGGCCTGGTTCGTTTCCCCACCAGAGTAGAAAATTGGAGTGTTTCTTTCCACCTGTTTTCTTGTTCCCCATCATAAAATGGGTACCCGGGTGTTAGTCGACGGGGTGGGGGCGCATCCAGGGGGGCCCTACCTAAGGAGGGCCCGGTCACAGACCGGGCCGCGGGGGCGTTACCCCCGGAACTCTCCCAGATAAAAATCCGTAGGTGGGAGGATGTCTCTTATACCTTCGCCAGCTTTGTATTAGGAGTAGAGCTTCTTACAACGAAAGCCAAAACCCGGCTGATCTGTGGCTTCAACATTTTGCCGGTGAGGAATGTGTTCTTGTTTTTAGTTAGGATGTGCCCGTGAAGGCTTTTCACTTGGTTGTCAAAATCCCCCTTTGGGGAAGAGCATTCCAATCGGTAGTGGCGAGCTCAGAGCAAAGGGCTGGCCAATTACCTCTTTCCCATAACCAGGTTGTGCGTGTGGACTCCTCACCTCATTCTGTTGGGATCTTAAGTGTCGTTAAAACAGCCTTGTGGTCAGACGATCCAACATCTCTCTCTCTCTCTCTCTCTCTCTCTCTCTCTCTCTCTCTCTCTCTCTCTCTCTGTCTGTCTGTCTGTCTGTCTCTCTCTCTCTCTCTCTCTCTCTCTCTCTCTCTCTCTCTCTCTCTCTCTCTCTCTCTCTCTCTCTCTCTCTTTCTCTCTCTCTGTCTCTGTCTCTCTCTCTTTTTTTTTTACACAGGGTTTGACAGGTTAAGGATCCCTAGCTTTATTGACAAGCTATTTACAGGTTAAGGATTCCTAACTTTATTGGCAAGCTAAGAGCTGTTACCTACATCAGCTTATTTGAAAGCATTTTTATTGTTATGAGACATACAAGTAGGGAACAGGATGAAGTTGGAGCCATCTGTGGGCCAGCATTTTCATTTGATCAACTGACTTTATCTCGTTGACATCATTATGCTGTACGAATGTGTTCCTGACTCGAGTCATCCTGGGTATATAGGATCTCAGATGGAGTGAAGTTCTGGAGAAGGGTACAGCCAGAGTTGCTGCTTTCTGCCCATCTTGTGGCATAAGAGCTTGTTTCACGCTGTCCTCGAAGTGGATCCAAGTGTGGTATTTTGACAATATTGGCCTTGTAGATAACAGTAAGGCCACCCACATCCTCCTATGTTGAAGGCTCTGCTGAAATGACAGATCTATCCAGGATGGTCCAGCGAGAGATGAGACGTCTTGCTCTGTTCCCTACTCTGTCAAGCAGTCGCAGATGAGAGGGGGGCAGGCAAACCAAGAAAGTGGAGCATACTCAAGGTGTGAGCGTACTTGTGCCTCGTACAGGATCTTGCAACCCTACTGTCAAGCAGATGGGAGATACGGCGAAGTGCTGTAAGCTTCCTGGCTGCCTTGTTTGCAAGATTTACAACATGGTTCTTCATGGTTAGTTTGGAGTCAAATTTCACCCCAAGGATATTAACTTCTTCTCCAGGTGCCAACACCCTCCCATTCATCCTTACTACTGCACCAGCATTACCATCATGGTGCCTAGAGACGATCATCATTTGCGTTTTCTCAGGTGCAAATGTTACTTGCCATCTATTTCCCCAAGCTGATATAGCTCTCAGCTGGTGATTGATGTAGCTTAGAGCAGCTGGCATTTCTTCTTCTGGATAAGTGAATGTCAGTGTACAGTCGTCTGCATATGCATGTGATTCTGGGATGAGATGAAGAAGGTCGTTGAAGTAGAATTCATAACAAGGGACCCAGCACGTTCATTGGGGAAACACTTGCCCCAATAGGATGTCTTGCTGTTTTCCGTTCCTTTGAGAATGTCTCTCTCTCCTCTCTCTCTGTCTCTCTCTCCTCTTCTCTTTTGTCTTCTCTCTCTCCCCTTCTTCCTCCTGTTCTCCTGTCTCTCTTGTCCTCTCTGTCTCTCTCTCTCTGTCTCTTCTTCTGTTGTCTGCCCTGTCGTCTTTTCTGTTTCTCTTCCTCTCTCTCTCTCTCTCCTCTTTTCCTCCTTCTCTCTCTCTCTCTTTTCTCTCTCTCTCTCTTTTCTCTTCTCTCTGTCTTCTCTCCTCTGTTTCTCTCTCTTGTCTCTCTCTTGTCTTCTCTCTTCTGTTTTTCCTCTCTCTCTGTCTCTCTCTCTTCTGTCTCCTCTGTCTCTCTCTGTCTCTCTTCTCTCTCTCTGTCTCTCTCTTGTCTCTTCTTGTCTCTCTGTGTCCTCTCTCTGTCTCTCTTCTCTTCTCTCTTCTCTCTGTTCTCTCTCTGTCTCTCTCCTGTCTCTCTCTCGTTTTAAAATGCATCAGTTACGGGAAATTTATCGTACCAATGCATCGCGAACCGGGGGGGTCCACGTACGGGGAACCTCAAATATCGAACTTTCTTCGCCAAAGGGCTGTTCGAGTGCCTTCACCGAATGAATTTATTCCCATCAGGAAAATGAAAAATTGATGTCCTTTCAGACCTCAAAATACCTTAAAAATGCACTTAAAAAAAATACACTTACATAATTTGGTTGTTTTGGGAGCATTTCATTTTTGAGGTTCCCCTGTACTATTTTTCTACTTTCCCCTTCTTTTCCCCATAGAAAATTTTTTTTGTCCCCAATATACCTCAATGCACCACCCCCTTTTTTTTCCCTCATCAATTCTAGGTTTAACCCATCCTTCAAAAACCCATCTGCGACAGTCAACTCCCAGACCAAAAAAATAATAATAATTATAATGACGCTTCAAAAGGCCATCACTAGGAGCTGTTTCCCAAAAAAGAGGGAGCACCCACCTCCACCTGTTAAAATGCATATTTATCCCTTTGGAGTTAATCGGTTTCTATTTTTTTTTAAATTTTGTTTATTATTTCATTTAGAGAACTGTGTAGAAAATAACCCGTAGAGTTGTGCAAAAATATTAAAGGATTTTTTTTTGCCCTTCTTCAGACAAACTCTCTTGGGGCCGCCCCCGCTGCCACATATATGACACATTTTATTTTCTAGGATATACAGGTTTCTATTTATTTATTTTGTTTGTTATGTCATTTTAGATGAACTTTGATAGATAAATAATTGTGGGTTGTATTAGCGAAATTATCGAAGTACAAATTCCACTGGAACAGATAATTGTATTAATTTTTTTAAAAATGAAAAAAAATTGATCTGCAGACGAGAAAACCCAGTTGCGAGAAAGGTCGTTGGGATTAAATGCAAGTAGAGGTCCCTCCGTTTTTAGTGATTTGATGGGGGATTTATAGTGAAATGAACAAATTCGCTGATGAAACAAAGATACAAGGATAATTGATTAAAAACGTAGATACAGGGAACTTAGGAGTATTTAACAAACTCAGTCCTGGTCAAAAAAAGGGGAAAATGCATTTAAAATGTAGAAAATACAAGGTTCAAAGCTCGGGAGTGCCCCAAACCTTGCACTTTTAAGTTAAAAAATGTAGAACTTAGCCATCAGATTGCAAAAAGGGCTTGGGGGGGTTATATAAGCATAACCTTAACAAAAAGAAATCCCAAAGTGTACGTAATAAGACACAGTTACTGGGTTTTTAACTAGAAGGTAAGCAAAAAAGTTAGGGTTATTTTACAGCTTTATACATCTTTTAGTAAGGCCTCCCTAGATTATGCAGCCAGTTTTTGCTCCATTTTAAAGGGATGGACATAAATTCGTTAAAAAACACAGCGTAGAATGACAAAATTTAAATACATAGCATTAAAAAATTTTCCCTTAAAAGAAAGATTGAAGCCCCTTAAATGTAAATATTTCTTTTTTAAAAAATTCATAATTGTTTAAGTGTGATGGTTTTTGGTGGCAAAAGCCCCCACCGCCCCCAACACTGCTTCTCTCAGTGGGGGCCCCTTAAAACCCAACAAAACACTTAAACCATTTACCCCTCTCATTGCATTTTAAATATTTTATTCATTTAGAGTATTTTTCATGTTTCGGTTATTAAATATTTTTTATAATGTCATATTAGAGAATTTTGATAGATAAAAAAAGCCGTAAATGATATTACAGATGATCTCCCACCAGCGGGGGTGTGGGGAACTTTGCCAAGTCCCCTCAAAATTGTCTGACTCAAGAAATTTTAAAGACTGTTATAAAAAAAGCAAGTAAAGGTGGGGAGAATTAATTCAATCCTCACCCTTTTCTGTGGTTTGCCCTTACGATTTCGGAGTCACTCCCAAATATCTGAATACATTTTACGTTTCCTATCCTACAGTTGTATCCCCCCCCCCCCCTTTTTTTTTTTTTTCAAAAGTCGGCTGTCTCCCACCAAGGCGGGTGACCCAAAAAAAAAATCCCAAAAAGAAAATACTTTCATCATATTCAAAATTTCACTTCACTAAACAAAACACTTTTTTTCCCAGGGGTGTCAGAATACAACGCTTAAAAAGCATATACGTATAAAGATCCCACAACATTTTCCCCCAAACTGCCAATATCCCGAACCCCCCCTTTAAAGTGCAGGCTTTTGTACTTCCTTTTCCCGGGAAACCAGTCCGGTATAAAAAAAATTTAACCCCGGTTTTCACTGAACCCTTCACTAAATTTACCCTGCCACACTCCCAAACCCCGGCTCGTAGGCCCCCAAATCCCTTTCGCTAAAATTGGTCCTATGTAAAGCTCATGTATTTTTGCGGGAAGTTCAACCCCCTCACCCAAAAAACCTCCTTTACCCCCTCCCTCCCCCCTTTTTTGGGGAGGGTCCCCTCCCCGGGCCTTTCCCTTTTCCCCCCCCCAATCATTTTCCCTCTAAATTCTTTGCCTTTCTAGGAGTGCGGGATTAGGGCCCCAGTCAAATCCTCAAAAAGGAAAAATTTTGATCCCATGGGATCATTTTTGTCACCCCTTTTGTACTTTTTCCCCAGGGGCATTTACATCCATTTGTAAATGGCCCCCAAAAAATTGTGCATTTAAATCTAAATAAGGCCAAAACCAAAGATATAAAAGAGTTGAAGAAAAAACCCTGCAAAACTTCTTTTAAATTTTATTCTTGTTGAACCCAAAGGTTTTTGGGTTAAAGTTTTATTGCAAACACTTATGCCCCCACTCCAAAAAGGGGGCAGAAAAGCAACGCAAAGAATTTTACAGCCCAAATGCACAAAAAACCCATAATAAAAATTTTAAAAAGGGTCCTAAAAAAGCAAGATAAACCACCCATCTAAAAACCCATCAGTTACACAACCCGGGGCAAAGGGGTTTAGAACAGGCGCTCCGGGCTGTCTCAATTTACGGGATCACTCCCGACAAGGCCCCAATGTTTTTTAAAGAAGAAAAAAAAAAAGGCCAAAATGTAATATTTACAGACTTTGCAAAACCCCTTCGAAAAAAGTGGACCAGGGGCGTAATGCGCAAAAAAGCACGCAAAAGGAAAAACAGGAAAAGTCGGTCGATGGATCTAAAATTTCCTCATAACAGAACACGAGAGAAGTCTTTCAACGGGAGTAAAGCCCGGGAGGCAGCACGGGAAAAGCTTTGTTCCACGGCCCACAGTCCTAGCCCCCATCTTTTTCCCTCATCCTCATTTTCCACATAGAAAAGGGAAATTCAGCCACAGCACGGGTCTTCCTTTGCAGATAAAACCCGAATCTGCAGGGACAGGCCCCTTCCATTGCAGACACTGAAAGGGGCTCCAGGGGGACATCAACCAAATCTTTAAAGGGGCTGCAAAAAAACAATATAAATTTTAAACGTGAAAAAATTTCAATTACTCTTCATCAGGTAAAAAAAACAAAATTTGGCCACAAAATAAGCAAACACCAACGTCAAAGACCGGGGAGTGTTATGTCGGAGGATCTCACCTTAAAGGACCATAACATTTTTTAAAACGCTTTTGGTTTGAAAAATGAAAGGAGGAAAATTAGAACCTTCAAAACTAGGGGGGGCCAAGCCCTTTGATGACACCCCTTCGGGGTCACTTGTTCAACAAGGCGGGAAATAGCTCCCTCTAACACCCCTTTTCCCAAGGCGGGTGAAATTCCCCCCGGCCCTAAAAAAAATGTACAGAGAACTTTAAAACGGCGCGCAAACGGAGAAAAAACACCCAATTACGGGGAGGCCTGGGTTTCAAAAACCATTTCCCTGGAACGGGGGGAGGGAGAGATACAAAAATTTATTCCCAACCGGGAAAAAAACCTAGGGGGACTAGACCGAATTTGCACAGGGAAAAATCACTCACTACGAAAGCAAAGATTTGGCAGACGATGCACCACCCCCCCAATGAAAAGCGGGGGGTTTTTTCACTAGCAGTTAAGAGCCATACAAAATTGTCAGGGGGCCCGAAAACTGTTCAACTCCCTCCCGCACACAAAAGGGGGGATTACCAACAAAAACCCTGGCAGTCTTAAAAGCGGGCACGGGGCCCAAGCACCTAAATTTCCATTCCTAAACAGGGGCTGGGGGCCGAAACGTTGGTTTGGTGCAGCCAGAGCAACAATCCCTGGTTGATCAGGCGCTGATCCACCAGGGGGGTTTGGTCACAGACCGGGCCGGGGGGGGCATTGACCCCCGAAATTTCCCCTTCCGGGTTTAAAACTATTGTTTTGGGTTTCAGTTACTCCTAACCAGAACTCCAAAATTTCCCCTTTACCCATCCATAATAAAAGGGTTTGTCATTTTTTTAGTTTTATAGGGGGGCATGGTTTTTTTTCTGCCCAACTTTTAGAAATTTGGATTTGTCTATATTAAACTGCACTGCCACTTCTCGGGACCATTGCATCAGTCTTTTTCAAATCTCCTGGAGGCTCAAAATTTTCCTCTTTAAAAATAAAATTGGGGGGGCCCTTTTTTGGGTTTAAATCAGAAAATTTGCTTGTGTTCTTATTTCCTAAACTATTCGTTTATGAAAATTTGGGTAAACAAAAAGGGGGCCCAACACGCCCCCTTGTGGAAAAAACCCTTGAAAAACCTGCCCCAATTCTATTTTTTCCCCCATTTATGAAAACACTTTGCCTTTTCCAAACCCATAATTGCAACAAAACCCTCTTCACCCTTTACCAAAATTACTATTATCTATTTGTTTTACTGTAAACACTTGTTCAAACACACCCCCAAACCCCTTCCCTGAACCCTTCCTTGGTAAACCTGCGATCCTGCTTTTTCATCTTACCCCTAATTCTTTAAAATTTTAAACTCTCCTATACTATTTTTCCCAGTTATACTCAACAGACAAATTCCCCTATAATTTTTCCCCATTTTCCCCTTTACCTTTATACAAAGAAACTGTGTATGCCTCTGCAGTCCCTGGGTGCCTTCCCCTCTTCCATACATTTTTTTTAAATTAAAGCACCCACTTGCGTTTATCATTTCTTTTTTTTTTAGCCTGTCAACCCCCAGCTGTTCAAAACCCCTTTTTTTCTCCCCACAACCTCATGCCCCCCTCCCCCCACACTCAAAACGGGGCTCTTCCCCCCACTCCTACAAGATATTTCTCCCCCTGCCCTTGCAAAATTAACGCTTCCCTGTTTTAAAAATCAACATGAATTTGGGCCAAAAATTTTTTCCCATTTTCCCCGGGGCCCCTTACAAAATTTGCTAATAACTCTCCTCCCCTTTTTTTAAAACTAAAAATTTAAAAACCTTATTAATGGGTTTTACGGGACATAGAGTTAGGGGATGTTTAAAAAATTTTTTTTAAAATTGCTTCAATTTGGGCCTTTTAACCCTTTTTTTACTTTTAAAATAAGCTGCAACACAGATGAATTTCCATGGGTTGTGGATTCCCGAAATATTCCAAAAGTTTTTGTGATAAAAATTTGGGTTTGATGATGTCTTTTTGTTTTTAAAACCCCAACCACTTTCTGAGAGTTTGGGGGGAGGGGTTTTTAAATTCTTACTCGGGAACTTTTTTTAAAAAATTTATTTAAATTTTTCAGAAAAAAAAAAAGGTTAAATTTTAGCATTTGATAAGGAAAAAAAAAAAAACTGTCTTTTTGGGTTTTTAATGTTAAAATTTTAATGGAAATTCCTTCATACGGGGGGGCTAAATCTTTAAGCCTACTTTAAAAACCCTTAGGGCCCGGATCTCACTTATACCCTTTTGTGCCAGATTTATTTCAATAAATCAACACAGTTTTTTTAATCAGTTCCTCTTGTTTCCTTTTGATGGGGGAAATTGAATTCTTGTGATTTTTCTTAAAATAATAGTTTTCCCACCAAAAAAAATTTGAGTAAATTTTTGAAAAATACACAACGTTTTAGCCTCAATAACTGTATCGGGAGTATGGGTTTCCCCTTTATCCCCCAACTCTATTACCAAACCAGTGCTTTCAAAATCCCTTTTGAAATCCCAAATTTTTTTTAAATTGAAAACCCTTGCTGGGGAGTCCGTTTATTGGGTGGAAATTTTCAGCCCGCTTTTTTACACCCCCTTTTTTTTTCCTGTTTTCCATTTATACACCTTGATCATATCCCCCCCAATTTACCCTTTCGAGAGGTGCAGTTCAAGGGGCCCCAAATCTATCCCTTATAGGAAGTTTTTTGACCCCTGGGGTCATTTTTTGTTCCCCTCCTTTTTTACGTTTCCCGAGCATTTATATCCTTTCTGTAATTCGGGGACCAGAATGAGCAGCATAGTCCCAAAAGAAACCCAAAACCCAAAGGGTATTAGATTTTAACAACCCAAGGACTTCCCCCTTTTTTATACTTCTGGATTTGAACCAAGAATTCTGTTGCTTTTTTGCGAACCTCTAAAAACACGTTTTTCTTGGTTTTAAAATTAAAAACTAACCAGAACTCCTTAAAACCTTTTGCAATTAGTATTTTTAAGGGGCTCAAAATTTAGTTTTATTGGCGTGGGTTTTTTAACTGTCCAACATTTAGAACTTTGCATTTTTCAAAATTAAACTGCATCTGCCACTTTTTCCCAAAAATTTCATCGTCTATTCAAATCATCCCCGGAATGCCCTTTTGTCCTCATTAGAAAAGAATTGGACGGCCTATTTTGGTGTCAGGGGAAATTTTCTTATGGCGCTTTTAAATTTCCCCCCCTCTAAAGTCGTTTATGTAAAATTTTTGAACAACACCCGGCCCCCAAAACTGGGCCCCTGAGGAAAACCGGGTTGTGACGTTTCCCCCCTTCTGATTTCTCCCCATTTATCAAACCCTCTGCTGGGCTATTTGTCAGCCATGCCTTTTAACCCCGGAAAAAATTTTTTTCCTTTCCGTGTTTCCTTAAATTTCCCCCAATAGCCCTGGTGTGGAACTCTAACGAAAGCCTTACTGAAATCCCTTACCAAATCATATTTATTACCATAATTTTACCTCCCAAAACCTTGTGAAAAAAGTTAGTTAATTCGGTAAGACAGGAACCCCCTTGTAAAAAAACCTTTTTGAGATTTTTAATCCAAAACTGGGCCTGTCAAGATGGGTACGAATTGGGTTCTTTCAATTATTTTTCCATAAATTTTCCCAACTATGGAGGTAAGGCTTATTGGTTTTATAGTTCGAAACCAGGACCTGCCCCCTGCCTTGTAAAAAAGGTATTACAAAATTTTCCCTTTTTCACCCCTTTTGAGGGGACAAAGGCCCAGTTTGTTGACATGTTTTAAAAAAATTACCAAAGGGTATTACCTGGAGTTTTTCCTTTGGGGAGAGTTTTGGGGGGGCAACGCCCCCGCGGCCCGGTCTGTCACCCAGGCCCCCTGGTGGATCAGCGCCTGATCCCCCAGGCGTTGCTGCTGGGTGCACGCAAACCAAGTACGAGCCAAAGCCCGGGTGATCAGGAACTGACTTTTGGTTTCTTGTTTCCCCGTCCACTTGAAAAACTGCCGGGTTGTTTTGGGAATCCCCCTTTTTGGGGCGGGAGGGGAGTTGGGAACCCGTTTTTCGGGGCCCCCGGGCAAATTATTTAAAGGTTCTCTTAACGTGCTAGTACCCCCCCTGCTTTTAATTTGGGGGGTGGTGCATTGTCTGCCCAAATCTTTTGCTTTTGTGTGAGTATTTTCGTGGACAAGTTCGGTCCCAGTCCCCTAGGAATTTTTTTCCCGGTGTATATAATCATGTATCCCCCTTCCCCCCTGCGTTCCCGGGAAAACCGGTTTAGGGAAAACCCAAGCGTCCAGTAATTGAGGTTTTTACTCCGTTTTGCGCGCCCGGGAAATTTTCGTACATTTTCTAGGTCGGCAATTTTCCCCCTGCCTTGAAAGGTTTAAGTTAGAGTGCAAAAACAATATTCCAGCCCCAGATAGAACAAGTGACCCGGGGAAAGTGTCAAACATGGGGTTGGGCCCCCCCCCAGTTTTTAAGGTTCAAATTTTTCCTTTCCCGGGCATTTTTCTAGCAGAAAGCGATTGGGTACAATGTTTTTTGGGCCCCGAAAGTGAGATCCTCCGACATAATCAACCCCCGGTTTTTTGACTGGTGTTTTTGCTCTATTTTGTGGCCAAAAAATTTTTTTTGTACCTGATGAAGGGTTTAATTTTCAAGTTTAACCCTATCTGATAATTGAAAAATTTTTTCCCTCGTTTTAAAAATTCATATTGGGTTTTCCCGCAGCCCCCGAAAAAATTTGGGTTATGTCCGCCTGGAGCCTTGCAGGTCGCCCAAAGGAAAAACACCCGTCATGCTTTTTGGGTTTCATCTGCCCAAAGGGAAAACACGGTGCCCGTTGGGTTTACATCCTTTTCTTTTCGGATTAAAGAGGATGAGGAACAAGTGGGGGCTATTTCTGTGCCTTGTGGAACAGAGCTTTTCAAACCCTAGCTTCCCCCCGGGGGCTTTAAATTGTTGACACTAATCTCTGTGTTCTGTTTAGTGAGGAAAAATTTTTGATCCCTCGACCGACTTTTCCTTTTATTCCTTTAGCGCGCATTTTGTGGCTATTTCGCCCTGGTCACACTTGTCGAAGGGTTTTGCAAAATCTATAATTCAAATTTCATTCCCTTTTTGTTTCCCAAATGCCCTTTTGGGCCTTGTCGTAGTTTAAACCCCCAATTGGCAGGACAGGAGCGCCCCGTTTTAAAAAAACCCCTGTTTTCCCTGGGTTGGGGTAAATGAAAGGGGTTTTTAGATGGGGGTTTTATCTTTCTTTTTAAAGGGCCCCTTTAAAAAAATTTTTTTTGATTTTGGGAAAAGTTTGTGCTATGGGGCTGTAGTTCTTTGCTGTTCTTTTTCTGCCCCCTTTTTGGGGGGGGGGCTATGCTTTTGTTTTTTTGTAACGAGGGAAAGACCCCCGTGTCCCCTGCTCCCTCTTTCCCTAGGATGGGAAAAGGGTCGTGGGTAGGGGCTTTTTGCAGTTTTTTGTGAAAACAGATTTCCCTGAGTCTGGCCCTGGGGCAAAAATGCAAGGGCATTTTATTTAACGGCCCCCGTTTGAAAAATCCTTTGGGGGGTCCCGGAAAAAATCGGGTAGGCTTTTGGTTAAAACAAATTTTGTGGCCCCTTCATAAAAAATTTTTATTTTGGGGCTTCGGGTTTTCCGTTGGTTGCGGCTTGCTAAAAACTGAGTCATATTGGGACTTGAGTAGTCACTCCCCCCTTTTTCCCTTTCTGGGCATCTGTGTAGGACCCATCTTGGGTTTTGTGGGGGCCCCAAAACTGGGGCGTTTTTTCCGATTTTTGATTTGGCCCTAGGAAAGAAATACTTTTGGGGTTTTTTTCGATTTCATTTTGGCTTTTTGTTTCCCTTTTTCCCCGATTCCTGACTCCTAAAGGAAATTTTTTTAGCTTAAGTTCGATGCTTGCTATTTTTCTTGACCCGTGTCTTTCCCCGCGCATTTCAGATATATTGACCCCTTTTAGGGCCCCTTGTTTTCTTTTTTCCCTCGCCTGAAAAGGGAGCGCCGTCTCTTTCTATTTTACATCTACTTTCCCCCTTTTTTTTTAGAGGAATAAGGGCCTTTTGCATACATCGAGTGCCCACCGAGTTAATCTGTTCTAAAGGGATAAGTTTGGGCTGTGTTTCTTAGTATATTTTCCCAGTTATATCGGGAGGTTTTTTTGTTTTACTTGGGCCCACTTTATGTTTTTTTTTATTGAATTTGAATTTGGTGAATGCCCCTTTGTGACTAGTCTCATTTTGTCGGGTTTGGGGGTCCACCCCATTCATGTTTTGGGAAACCCAATTTTTTTTTGTGATCTTTAGTAATTGTTTTTGATATGGTTACATTTTTTTATAGATCATCATTGTTAGTTGGGAAAATGAGGGCTAGTGTATTTTCCAGTCCTTTTAGGCTTAAATTTTTTTTTGGTTTTTTTTTTTTGGCGGTTTAAATTTTTGTTGTTTGTGGTTTTTAAAAGGGGGCCCCCGGGGTTTTTTAATTTCCAAAAATTTTTTGCAAATTTAAAAGGTCCCCCTGGGGTTTTTTGGGAAATTTTCAATTCCCCGGAAGCTTTGGGTCCTGGTTGTTTTTTTATTTTTCAAAAATCTATTTTGGTAAAATTTTTTATTTTGGTGCCCGGGGGAAGTTTGGTTTTTGTTTCCCTATTTTTAGGGCCATGTTTTTTTAAAATTGGCCCAATTTTTTCCCATTTATTTCAAAACCCGGTTTTATATCTTTAAATTTCCCAAAAATTAAAAATCCCTTTTTTTTTTTTTTCCTTTTTAAAACCCCAAGGAATAATTTTAGAAAAACAAATATTTTTATAAAGCCACTTCTCTTTTGGGGGAATTTTGTTTAATTTTTATTTCATCCTTTTGGGGGGCCTTTTTGGGTTTGTTTTTAAATTTTCCCCCTTTGGAAAAAAGTTTTATAATCCCTTTTTCTTTTCTTTTTCCCGTTTTTTTTCCCAACCTAAAATATAGAAAAATTTAAGCCCACCCTTTTTTATCCCTAAGTTGGCCCTCTTGTACCCCAAGAATTTTTTTTAATTTTGTTAAACCATTTTATTTTTTTTGTTTAAAGGTTTTTTATTTCCCCCTAAAAATTAACCCAAAATTTTTGTTCCTTTTGGGCCCAAACCAAGGTTTTATCCCCCCTTTTTTAAAAAAACCCAAAAAGGCAAAAAGAAACCAAACCTACCGAAAATTTTAGGGCACCCCCAAATTTTGCCAACCCCAATAATTTTTTTCCAAATTAAGTCCCCCAATTGGGGAAAAATTTTAAACAGAGTTTGAATTTGCCCTTTTCCCGGGTAATTTAATTTGGGGAAAAAAAAACAATTAATTTTTATTCCCTTTTTCCCCCCACCAAAAATTTAAACCCTTAAGATAAAAAAATTTGTTTTAAACTTTTTTGGGAAAAAAACCCAAGTTTAAAAAGGATTTTTTTCTATTTTGGTTTAACCAAAATTTTTTAAAAAAATCCCAACCCTACAAGAAAATCCTTTGGCCCCAAATTTCTTTCCAATTTTAATAAATTTGGGCAAGTTATGTTCCCTTAAAACCTTTTTTTTATCTTGATTTTCCAAATTTTGAATTTTTTAAAAAGCTTTTAAAAAACCCTCCCCATTAAAAATTGGGAGGCACAAAACCCCCCCAAGGGGTTTTTTGCCGTGATTCCCTTGTTTTCAAAATGGAAAAATTTAAATTTTTTTTTAAAAATTCAATTTTGACAACCCCCTTCCTTTGGACCCTAACCAAAAATGTGGAATATTTAAAAAACCCCCCGGGAAATTTTGAATTTCAGAAAAAAATTTCCCCTTATTTTGGGGTTTAACCCGGTTCTTTTCCTAATATCTTTTAAACCGCAAAAACCAGGACCAATTTAATTTTTAACCCTTTTACCCTTTTTTTTTTAAATTTAAAAAATTTTTAAAAAGGCCCCTTTTTCTTTTTTGGGACCCGGTTGGGGTTTGCCATTTTTGCAAACCCTTTATTTTAAAAAATTGTTTTTTTAAAAAAAAAATTTAGGGGGGGGGGGGGGCCAGCCCACCCAAATACCCCAACCTCCCCCAAAATTAAAATTTTAAAATTTTTAAACCGTATTTTTTACAATTTAAAGGGTAAGGATTCCCGGGTGCCCCCCCTTTTTTTTCCTAAACATTTGAAAGGGTTTATAAAGCTAGGGATTCTTCCCTTTACCTTTAGGCCCCGCTATTTTTTTCAATTTTCCCCGGCAAAATTATTATTTTTTACAAAAACCCTTCTGGGGTTTCCCTTTTCCCAAATATTCTTGGGTTTATTTCCCTCTTTTCCCCCCCTTGGGAAAATGGGGGGGGGGGGGACCCAAAATGGGGTTTTTTTTTTTTCCCCCTTTCCTGTAAAACCCCCCCCGGGTAAGAACACAAATGCCGGGCCCAAAGGGGCAAAAATCAAACCCTTTCTTCCCTGAAAAAATTTCTAAAATTTAAAAAAGGTTTTCCCTTTTTGGGCCCCAACCCCCCCTTTTGGGGACCCGTTTTTTTGGGAAAAAAAAAAACCTATCCCTTAATTTTCCCCCTAATTTCCCCTTTTTTAAACCCCTAAAATGATTCAGCCTTTAAAATTTTCCACCAAATCCCTACCTCCCCCAAAAATCTTCAAAATTTAAATTTTTTTTGAAAAGTAAATTTCCTTTTTCAAATTGAAATTTGGCTAAAACCCTCCAAAACCCGGTGGTTGGAACCCCCATCCCTTTTTCTTTCAATAACCCCTTTGCCAAAGATTAGGTCCGTTACAATAATAAATTCAAATTTTTTTCAATACCTTTTACCCAAATTTATAACCCCTTTTTTTTTTGAATTTTTAAAACCCAAAAAATTTTTTTGGGCAAAAAAAAATTTGTTTCATATGAAATTTTGGGGTCCCTTTGAATAAATTATTCTTATGGCGGGGCCCGGTATAAATTTTTTAGATTTTTTGGCCTTTCCCAATGGGGCATTACCCCAAGGGAATAAGAAGTAACACCCCCTTGACCTAACACTTCTATGGCGCCTTATTATCCAGCCTCCTTTCTCCCCCTTCCCCAATGTCATTACCCCCGCCTAAAAAATAATGGGCTTTTTCCCATTACCTGCCATAATATACCCAAACCTGCTGACATGTCAAAAACCCCCAAACTCCAGGAAGCACACTATCTGCCTGACCTTTCTGTCTTTGTTACAAAATGCACGCCCAAATATATCTTACCTGAAAAATCGCCTACTATTAAAATGTTGTTCCCCTTGATTAGCAGGGGAATCATGGTACCTTCAACCTCACAACCACTGAAGTACACTCGTCTTGGAGAACAGAGAATCGATTTCCAACCTTAAACATCTTCTCTAATAAACTCTCCTCATCTCCTTCTTTCTGAACTGTGAACCACTTGCCCCTTAAAAAGGCTGCCACTATCACTGCTGGTGACCATTCCTACCTTAACAGCTAAATCCTTCTCACCCTCGCTCCCAAAACTCATCTATGCAAGCTTCAGCTTCTTATTTTCCCCCTTTGAAGAAGTAGAATCTCCTTCTTCAACACTTGAACTGAGGATTCTAAAACACTACAACAAGCCATGGTGCTTGGTACCAGCCCACGCTAACTCCCTAGACTTAGGCAGGTAGGACCGCAGGTAAACCACTGACCTCAGCGTACTGTGACAATACATAATCTAACAAACTACTTTCATTACGTGCTAATATCATACCTTCTATACTTATTTAATCCCTCTTTTTCATAAAATGTTTATTATTATCAAATAATATGAATTTGGTAGGGGATGCAAAAGAAGAAAATTAAAAGTGAATTACAGGGAAAGAGTAAGGTTATGAGGATAACAAAAAGATAAGGTGATGAAAGATTGGATATCAGTTGGATGGAGAGAGTTGGAGGAGGTGAAATGTATTTAGATATTAGGGAGTTTGGGCGTGGTCAGCAAGATGGGTCTATGAAGATGAGGTGAACATAGAATTGATGAGGGGAAAAGGGTGAGTGGTGCACTTAGGAGTCTGGGGGAGACAAAGAACTTGTCCTTGGAGGCAAAAGAGGGGATGTATGAGAGTATAGTTTTACCAATGCTCTTATATGGGTGTGAAGCATGGGTGATGAATGTGCAGCGAGGAGAAGGCTGGAGGCAGTGGAGAGAGTCATGTCTGAGGGCAATGTGTGGTGTGAATATAATGCGAGAATTCGTAGTTTGAAGTTTTGGAGGAGGTGCGGGATTACCAAAACTGTTGTCCAGAGGGTGGGAAGGTTTTTTGAGGTGGTTCGGACATGTAGAGAGAATGGAGCGAAACAGAAAGACTTCAAGAGTGTATTCCAGTCTGTGTGAAGGAAGGCGGGGTAGGGGTCGGCCTAGGAAAGGTGGAGGGAGGGGGTTTAAAAGGGGGTTTTGTGTGCAGAGGCTTGGACTCCCGCAGGCATGCGTAAGCGTGTTTGATAGGAGCGAATAGAGACAAATGGTTATTTAAAAAACTTGACTGCTGTTGGAGTGTGAGCAAAGTAACATTTATGAAGGGATTCAGGGAAAAATGGCAGGCCGACTTGAGTTCTGGAGATAGGAAGTACAGTGCCTGCATCTGAAGGGGGTGTTTAATTTTCGCAGTTTAAAAAGTGTGTGTAAAGCACCCTTCTGGGAAACAGTGATGGGGTGAATGATGATAAATTTTCTTTTTCAGGCCACCCTGCCTTTGGGGGGAATCGGGCCCGTGTTTTTCCAATTTCCTGGAA
>NW_026506784.1:0-46436 GCF_026875155.1 Cherax quadricarinatus
CAGAAAAAACAGGCAAGACCGAGAGAACAGGCATTGAGACGGGCAGACAGAAGCATACATAGAGACGGCAGACAGAAGCAGAATAGAGACGGGCAGACAAAAGCAGGCATAGACTGGCAAACAGAAGCAGCCACAGAGACTGGCAGACAGAAGCAGGCGCAGAGACGGGCAGACAGAAGCAGGAATAGAGACGGGAAGACATAAGCAGGCATAGAAACTGGGAGACAGAAGCATGCATAGAGACGGGCAGACAGAATGCATAGAGACGGGGAGGCACAAGCAGGCATAGAGACGGGCAGACAGAAGCGGGCAAAGAGGCGGGCACGCAGAAGCAGTGATAGAGGCGGGCAGACAGAAGCAGGCATAGAGACGGGCAGACAGAAGCAGGCATAGACGGGCAGACAGAAGCATGCATAGAGACTGGCAGACTGAAGCAGGCATAGAGACGGGCAGACAGAAGCTTGCACAGAGATGGGCAAACAAAAACAGGCATAGACAGGCAGACAGAAGCATGCATAGAGACTGGCAGACAGAAGCAAGCATAGAGACGGGCAGACAGAAGCAGGCATAGAGACGGGTAGAGAGAAGCAGGCATAGACAGGCAGACAGAAGCATGCATAGAGGCTGGCAGACAGAAGCAGGCATAGAGACGGGCAGACAGAAGCAGGCAAAGAGACGGGTAGAGAGAAGCAGGCATAGACAGGCAGACAGAAGCATGCATAGAGACTGGCAGACAGAAGCAGGCATAGAGACGGGCAGACAGAAGCAGGCATAGGGACGGGCAGACAGAAGCAGGCATAGGGACTGGCAGGCATAAGGAGGCATACAGACTGGCAGACAGAAGCAGGCAGAGAGACGGGCAGACAGAAGGCATAGAGACGGGGAGCCACAAGCAGGCATATAGACGGGCAGACAGAAGCAGGCATAGAGACGGGCAGACAGAAGGAAGCATAGACACAGGCGGACAGAAGCAAGCATAGAGACGGGTAGACAGAAGCAGTTATAGACACGGGGAAACAGAAGCAGGCATAGAGACGGGTAGACAGAAGCAGGCAATGAGACGGGCAGACAGAAGCAGGCATAGAAACTGGCAAATAGAAGCAGGCATAGAGACTGGCAGACAGAAGCAGGCATAGAGACGGGCAGACTGAAGCAGGCATAGAGACAGGCAGACATAAGCAGGCATAGAGACTGGCAGACAGAAGCAGGCATAGAGACGGGCAGACCGAAGGCATAGAGATGGGCAGACACAAGCAGGCATAGAGACGGGTAGACAGAAGCAGGCATCTAGACGGGCAGACGGAATCAGGCGTTGAGACAGGTAGACACAAGCTTGCATCTAGACGGGCAAACAGAAGCAGGCATAGGGACGGGTAGACAGAAGCAGGCGTACAGAGGGCAGACAGAAGCAGGAATAAAGACGGGTAGACAGAAGCAGGCATAGAGACGGGCAGACAGAAGCAGGCATAAAAACGGGTAGACAGAAGCAGTCATACAGACGGGCAGACAGAAGCAGGCATAGAGATGGGTAGACAGATGCAGGCATAGAGACGGGCAGACAGAAGCATGCAATGAGACGGGTACACAGAAGCACGAATAGAGACGGGCAGACAGAAGCAGGCATAGAGATGGGCAGACACAAGCAGGCATAGACACTGGCAGACAGAAGCAGGCATAGAGACGGGCAGACAGAAGGCATAGAGACGGGCTGACACAAGCAGGCATAGAGACGGGTAGACAGAAGCAAGCATCTAGACGGGCAGACAGAAGCAGGCATAGAGACGGGTAGACAAAAGCAGGCGTATAGACGGGCAGACAGAAGCAGGCATAGAGACGGGTAGACAGAAGCTGGCATCTTGGTGGGCAGACAGAAGCAGGCATTGAGACGGGAAGACAGAAGCAGGCGTATAGACTTGCACACAGAAGCAGGCATAGAGACGGTTAGATAGAAGCATGCATAGAGACGGGCAGACAGAAGCAGGCATAAAGACGGGCAGACAGAAGCAGGCATAGAGACGGGCAGACAGAAGCTGGCATAGAGACGGGTAGACAGAAGCAGGCATAGCGACGGGCAGACAGAAGCAAGAATTGAGACTGGCAGACAGAAGCAGGCATAGACGGGCAGACAGAAGGCATAGAGACGGGTAGACACAAGAAGGCATGGATACGGGCAGACACAAATAGGCATAGAGTCTGGCAGACAGAAGCAGGCATAGAGACGGGCAGACAGAAGGCATAGAGACGGGTAGACACAAGAAGGCATGGATACGGGCAGACACAAATAGGCATAGAGTCTGGCAGACAGAAGCAGGCATAGAGACGGGCAGACAGAAGGCATAGAGACGGGTAGACACAAGTAGGCATAGAGACAGGCAGACAGAATTAGGCATAGAGACGGGCAGGCAGAAACAGGCATAAAGACAGGCAGACAGGAGCAGGCATAGACGGGCAGAGAGAAGCAGGCATAGAGACGGGCAGACAGAAGCAGGCATACAGACGGGCGTACAGAAGCAGGCAAAGAGATGGGCAGACAGAAGGTGTAGAGAAGGGCAGGCAGAAACAGGCATAGAGACGGGTAGACAGAAGCTGGCATAGAGACGGGCAGACAGAAGCAGGCATAGAGACTGGCGGACAGAAGCAGGCATAGAGACTGGCAGACAGAAGCAGGCATAGAGACAGGCAGACAGAATCAGGCATAGAGACGGGCAAACAGAAGCAGGCATAGACGGGCAGACAGAAGCATGCATAGAGACTGGCAGACAGAAGCAGGCATAGAGACGGGCAGACAGAAGCAGGCATAGAGACGGGTAGAGAGAAGCAGGAATAGACAGGCAGACAGAAGCATGCATAGAGACTGTCAGACAGAAGCAGGCATAGAGACGGGCAGACAGAAGCAGGCATAGAGACTGGCAGACAGAAGCAGGCATAGAGACGGGCAGACAGAAGCAGGCATAGGGACTGGCAGGCATAAGGAGGCATACAGACTGGCAAACAGAAGCAGGCAGAGAGACGGGCAGACAGAAGGCATGGAGACGGGCAGCCACAAGCAGGCATATAGACGGGCAGACAGAAGCAGGCATAGACACGGGCGGACAGAAGCAAGCATAGAGACGGGTAGACAGAAGAAGGCATATAGACGGGCAGACAGAAGCAGGCACAGACACGGGGAAACAGAAGCAGGCATAGAGACGGGTAGACAGAAGCAGGCAGTGAGACGGGCAGACAGATGCAGGCATAGAGACTGGCAAATAGAAGCAGGCATAGAGACGAGCAGACCGAAGGCATAGAGATGGGCAGACACAAGCAGGCATAGAGACGGGTAGACACAAGCAGGCATCTAGACGGGAAGACAGAATCAGGCATAGAGACAGGTAGACACAAGCTGGCATCTATACGGGCAAACAGAAGCAGGCATAAAGACGGGTAGACAGAAGCAGGCGTATAGACGGGCAGACAGAAGCAGGCATAGAGACGGGTAGACAGAAGCAGGCATAGAGACGGGCAGACAGAAGCAGGCATAAAGACGGGTAGACAGAAGCAGGCATACAGACGGGCAGACAGAAGCAGGCGTAGAGATGGGTAGACAGAAGCAGGCATAGAGACGGGCAGACAGAAGCATGCAATGAGACGGGTAGACAGAAGTACGAATTGAGACGGGCAGACTGAAGCAGGCATAGAGACTGGCAGAAAGAAGCAGGCATCTAGACGGGCAGACAGAATCAGGCATAGAGACAGGTAGACACAAGCTGGCATCTAGACGGGCAAACAGAAGCATGGAATAGAGACGGGTAGACAGAAGCAGGCGTATAGACGGGCAGACAGAAGCAGGCATAGAGACGAGTAGACAGAAGCAGGCATAGAGACGGGCAGACAGAAGCAGGCATAAAGACGGGTAGACAGAAGCAGGCATACAGACGGGCAGACAGAAACAGGCGTAGAGATGGGTAGACAGAAGTACGAATAGAGACGGGCAGACATAAGCAGGCATAGAGACTGGCAGACAGAAGCAGGCATAGAGACGGGCAGACAGAAGGCATAGAGACGGGCAGACACAAGCAGGCATAGAGACGGGTAGACAGAAGCAAGCATCTAGACGGGCAGACAGAAGCAGGCATAGAGACGGGAAGACAGAAGCAGGCATACAGACGGGCAGACAGAAGCAGGCGTAGAGATGGGTAGACAGAAGCATGCAATGAGACGGGTAGACAGAAGTACGAATAGAGACGGGCAGACAGAAGTAGGCATAGAGAAAGGCAGACATAAGCAGGCATAGAGACTGGCAGACAGAAGCATGCATAGAGACGGGCAGACCGAAGGCATAGAGACGGGCAGACACAAGCAGGCATAGAGACGGGTAGACAGAAGCAAGCATCTAGACGGGCAGACAGAAGCAGGCATAGAGACGGGTAGACAGAAGCAGGCATAGAGACGGGCAGACAGAAGCAAGAATTGAGACTGGCAGACAGAAGCAGGCATAGACGGGCAGACAGAAGCAGGCAAAGAGACTGGCTGACAGAAGCAGGCATAGTGACGGGCAGACATAAGCAGGCATAGAGTCTGGCAGACAGAAGCAGGCATAGAGACGGGCAGACAGAAGGCATAGAGACGGGTAGACACAAGCAGGCATGGACACGGGCAGACACAAATGGGCATAGAGTCTGGCAGACAGAAGCAGGCATAGAGACGGGCAGACAGAAGGCATAGAGACGGGTAGACACAAGCAGGCATAGAGACTGGCAGACACAAGCAGGAACAGAGACGGGCAGACAGAAGCAGGCATAGAGACGGGTAGACACAAGGAGGCATAGAGACAGGCAGACAGAATTAGGCATAGAGACGGGCAGGCAGAAACAGGCATAGAGACAGGCAGACAGAAGCAGGCATAGACGGGTAGAGAGAAGCAGGCATTGAGACGGGCAGACATAAGCAGGCATAGAGACGGGCAGACAGAAGCAGGCATAGAGACGGGCAGACAGAAGCAGGCATAGAGACGGGTAGACAGAAGCAGGCATAGAGACGGGCAGACAGAAGCAGGCATAGAGACGGGTAGACAGAAGCAGGCGTAGAGACGGTGAGACAGAAGGCATAGAGACGGGCAGACGCAAGCAGGCATATAGACGGGTAGACATAAGCAGGCATCTAGACGGGCAGACAGAAGCAGGCATAGAGACGGATAGACAGAAGCAGGCGTATAGACGGGCAGACAGAAGCAGGCATAGAGACAGGCAGACAGAATCAGGCATAGAGACGGGTAGACAGAAGCTGGTATCTAGACGGGCAGACAGAAGCAGGCATGGAGACGGGTAGACAGAAGCAGGCGTATAGACGGGCAGACAGAAGCAGTCATAGAGACGGGCAGACAAGCATGCATAAAAATGGGCAGTCAGAGCAGGCATAGATATGGGCAGACAGAAGCAGGCATAGAGACGGGCAGATAGAAGCAGGCATAGATACGGGCAGACAGAAGCAGGCATAGAGACGGGCAGACAGAAGCAGGCATAGATACGGGCAGACAGAAGCAGGCATAGAGACGGGCAGACAGAAGCAGGCATAGAGACGGGCAGACAGAAGCAGGCATAGAGTCGGGCAGACAGACTGGGCTTTCATCCCACTACTACTACCAAATAATAACGCCTCCTTAACAGTTAACAACGTCTCCTTTCACCATCACTGCTTCACAAACCTCACTATTACACCTGAACATGACTGGAGAATGACTCATTTCATGGACTTCACAATGGGAGAAGCGGTGTAGTTCTCTGAACACACGGCTCAGGCTGCCATTGGGTGGCATTATTCCCAACACGTCAATTTTATTTAATAAATAGTAACTTTCATTATTTTTGCAAATTGAAAATGGCAAAAAATACAGACAAATTGATGAGTAAGTCACATGTGCAACAGATGGGTATCTAAATTGTTGAAACGTTTCGTCTACGTGGTAGGCTTCATCAGTCAAATACATAGGGAGATGTATTGTAGGCAGCAGGAGTAGTAGCGAGGTAAAGATGATGTAATCAGTCCATTAATCTTTGAGAAATAGAATAAGGTGGTCAGTCCTACAACCTGGGGAATAGTTCACTTCCATGGTCAGGAACCATATGAAGCTGAAGCATGAGAATGGAGTCTTCATACATACCGTCAACTCTGAGGTTCACTAGTAGAAGCAAGAAAGAACTGAGGAGCACTGTAGCATCATAACTATGCCTTTTTACGGTGGACGTCATCCACTATTTTGCTCAACTACTAGTTAGGAATTTTGAGGGTTGGATTCTCGAGGGACTTACTTAATATGGGCCAGTAGGCTTACTACAGTACTCCTCAATTATTACCTTCTTGCTACTATTAGTAAACCCTATACCCATTCTCCTGCTTCAGCTCCATATCGTTCCAGACCATAAGTCTTCTCCAGGCTGAGGGACTGATTACCTCAAATTATTTCTTTAAGGCTGATGAAATGATTATATAATCTTTGAAAAAATAAATACAAAAGAAGTATAATGTAAAGCTTTATTGACAACGTTTCGCCCACACAGTGGGTTTCATCAAGTCACAAACGGATCTTTACCTCGCCACTACTCTTGCTACCTACCATTCATTCTCCTCTGTATTTGACTGAAGCCTACCGTGTAGGAGATACGTTTCAACACTAAAGATACCTAACTGTCGTACTTGTGTTATACTCATCAACTTTTCGGTATTTTATACTGGCCACTCAAGAAAAGGAATATTTCGTGAATCAAGAAATGATTCAACAGATTTCGGAGTGTGGAATGGTGCTCCATTCTGCATTAAATGGAAAGTATTTGAAAGTATTTACGTATCTGAGGAAAGAGTATAGTTTTAAAAACTTTTCTACGTTGATCATGTTGCTTGGCATCATCAACAATATACAGCCTATCTGTACCTTTAATACTAATTACACACCAGATCATCACGGATGATGGGTGTTCAACGGTGCTCACGAGACATTCAGGATAGAATTCCTGTAACATTTCTTACAAACTGATATTTGTCACACATTATTTGAAACACCGATTCATCACTAAAACAAATCTGCAAAAAACTATGATAGACTTTTGTAGGTAGGAAAAATGTTGAAACTTGCCACAAATTTTTGTTGAACATTCCAATCACTCATATTGAAACATATAGCTAAAAAATTCCACAATTATTAAACCCTGACTTACCGATTTCTAGTCATCTGCAGTGAGGGTAAAGTACTTCTTTGTCCATTTTAAATGCTTTTCAGTCACTTCAGGCGTCAACTTTGGTTTCTGATGAGGGCGACAGATTTTAGTCTGAAGTTACGTGCGCGTCTTCGCAGGGATCTCGTTCAAATATGAATATTCTCTTGATAGAGTTAGTGTTAAAGTTTCTCCTCTGATAATCTTCTATTTGTAAGTAGCTTCTAATAGATAAGTGTTTGTGCACTTAGGGTTGTCATCCTTTTCCGTCCACTTTTACCAGCTTGCTCCATTGTTAATAATTAATTAATGCCAACTTATAAGCACTACTTCTTAAAACTTTCACCTTCTCATCTATTTTTTTATGAGAGTAACTTATTTCTGTCAGTAACGTCAGTGATACGTCTTTTGATTTGCCCATTTTTTTTTTTTTTTGGTAAATAGTGGGTACAACATCTAGCTTGGCTGGATGCGCCATTGTTAAGGATTGTGTGGTCTAGTGGTATAAAGCATCATGCGTTTTCGCTCATCATGAGGCGGGCCAAAATAGCATGGGTTCGACTCCTTGGCCAGTGCAGTTGTTTGAAGATTGAGCATCTTTCGTGACAATAATTATAACATTCAGGAAAGTTCGCCACACAGTGCTTCATCAGTCCATACAAAATGAAGAGCTTAAGGAAAGAGAATTAGGTAATCAGTCCCTAGCCGGAGTCTTGAGTTTCAGTCCATTGCAGGTTGTTATTGATCCAAGTATCGTTTCGTGGGTACAATATACACAAGATTCATTCAGCAGCCCTGATTTATTATTAATGATTTCCCACTATTGTAAGATTTGCACCCAATTTAGGCATCAGGTTTTGAGGTCGCTCTTATCATAGATGTTGGTTGATTCAGCAAGTTTAAATCGAGTGGGATCTTAACAAGGCGTTCTCAGGGATCAGTTGGCGTTGTTGTTATAATATAATAATCGATCTTGAGAGGAATTATAGTGCATAACTAAATTCGCATACAAAAATAGGTAGAAATTGATTCAAACGTAGCGATAATGGAACTTCAGGGTATTTAAACAACTCTATTCTGGATCAGAAAATGGCATGCGTTCAGAGTAGAAAATGCAAGTTCTGATATGCTTGCGAAGTGCCATAACCCTAAGTACTTAAAGTTAATGAGTTAATTAGCCATACGAATGCGAAAGGACTTATGGCTAGTCAGCAACCTTATACAACAATGGCCTAAGCGTACGTAATAAGGCAAATAGATTACTGGGATTTATATCAAGAAGTGTAAGCAACAGAAGTCCAGAGGCCATACTGCAGCTTTATACATCATTAGTAAGGCCTCACCTAGATTATGCAGCTCAGTTCTGGTCTCCGTATTACAAAATGGACATAAATTCGTTAGAAAACATTCAGCGTAGGATGACTAAATTAATACATAGCATTAGAAATCTTCCTTATGAAGAAAGATTGGAAGACTCTTAAGTTACATTCACTTGTTAGACGAAGAATGAGGGGAGACCTGATCGAAGTGTATAAGTGGAAGATAGGTATTAATAAAGGGGATATTAACAAGGTCTTGAGGATATCTCTCCAAGACAGAACCCGCAGTAATGGATTTAAATTAGATAAGTTTAGATTTAGAAAGGACATAGGAAAGTATTGGTTTGGAAATAGGGTAGTTGATGAGTGGAACAGTCTACCTAGTTGGGTTATTGAGGCTAGGACTTTGGGTAGTTTCAAATTTAGGTTGGATAAGTACATGAGTGGGAGGGGTTGGATTTGAGTGGGACTTTCACATCAGAGCTTATTTCTTGGGTGGCATTGAAAATTGGGTTGGGCAAATGTTTTGTTAGTGGGATGAATTGTAAAGGACCTGCCTAGTATGGGCCAGCAGGCCTCCTGCAGTGTTCCTCCTTTCTTATGTTCTTATGTTTTAAGTGAGAAAACCCAGACACTACAATAACACTTACACCACCTTGTCTCACACCAGCTGATGGAGGGCCGTTTGCAGACCAGATTGTGGCCTGTTGGACTTAAAGCCAAGTCAGGTAACTAATATCTGTTCACTATTGTTGATATACCTGAGCCACTGCTTACGCGTAATAAGCACTGCCTATCTTTTGTTTGACATTGTTGTTATGTACATCCTCCAAATACATGTCCATAATTTTTCCACATTTTTCTTCGCAAATTACATTGTTTGTTGTTGTAGGTTCTGGTCCTTGATCTTCCAGAGTATCCTGTGTGAAGGTCGTACTTAGCAGACTACATGTCTACATTGTTGGACGAACATTATTTGTGAATATATTCTTATGATTTTACACACAATATTCAGAAATCATTGCTTTACAAATCTATATTGGGAATTTGGAAAAGCCTTCCTCCTTCCCCCCCCCCCAAAAAAAAAAAAATCAAAAGAAAAGTTTTGAGACATACAATATAATGACATGTCGTTCATATATGTACATGGAATACGTCTTTAGCCTTAATTTGCTCAGGTAAAGTCATCAACAACATCCTAAATAATACTAAACCATACCAAAACCCATTATTTATTTATTTTTAAATCTAATTTTAGACAAGCTTCACGGAACTTCTAGTATAGACTCCTAGCCGCCTTCCTAACTTACTAGAATGTCCTTGCTCTGCCCTGATTGCTGACTTATTTACGACCAGGTGCTACAGACCTTCAGTCTACTTGTAATACTGATAAATCCTCTCCTGAGTTTGATTTTATTCTCAATACTGTCAGTGTTTACATGATTCATTCTCTTCATTGACATCGAGGAAGTTATTCTTATGTCAGGATCACGATAATTAATGAGTATTGAAGCTAATTAACCTTGACACGTTGAGATCTGATAATCTGATCCCAACCTCCCAAGTATTAAATTCTTGAATCACTCAAAGCATTGTTGATGAAATGTTTTTTATATTGTCCTTAAGGCAGTATTTCTGAGACAAAAAATAATTCTTCCACTAAGATGCATAGTTATTTTGTGAAATATTTTCAACGATAGAATCTGGCAATATAGTTCTATTTATCTCAATTAAATGAAGGTAAGAATGTGTTATCCAAGCAATAAATTGTACTTTTTTTTCACATGTAATTTAACATTAAGTGTTGTTCTAGTACATTCTGAATGAGCCAATGCTCATTCAGAATGATTTACTGCAGACTAGAGAAGAGTGACTGAAGTAGCTCACAATGTCGTCTTGTATCACTCTACATTTTGTCACCTACATTATATAACCTTCATTAGAGATCCTAAATTCTGTCACCTGCATTATGTAATGTACATTGTCACTTACACATTTTGTTACCTTCATTATGTTAACCTACTGCTTCACTTATTTCAAGTCACGTTTATTGTTACTTGTATTATGTCGCCATTATTGTGTCACCTACACCACTTACCAACACTACAATACACTTCTATCCGCCAGTTATTCATTCCCTTCAACACTATATACAAATTATGATAAGGAATCTCCAAAATTACTGTATAATAAGATTCCTACCTACGACCCTTAATACTAAGAATTACGAAGTGAACTTTTAAAAGCAACAAATATTAAAATTCTGGCCAACACTGGTACCACCATTCAAGTAATTTATATACCGTATAAACAGTCACATAAAAAAACAGTTGAAGGGAAATGAATCAGATAGAGAAATCAGAACGTTCAACAGGGCGGTGAACAACAGAGAATCAAGAGCTTTTGTGTTCTAATTGTGGGCGAGGATATTGGACGGAGTTAGACGGAAGGTAAAGGGCAGGAAGGGCTGCTTGGGTAGGACCGAGGGAGGAGTGACATGAGAGTGGAAGGTGGGATGGAGAGTTTTGACTGCAGGGAATGATGTGGGCGAAGAGCGGGGAAGGAAGGGCGAAGTAAGCGAAAAAAAAGAAGCAGAGTAAGGTAGGATGGAGACTTTAAGACCGAAGGGAGGAGGATGGAGGATGAGAAAGAGTAGACGGAGGTTCTAGATACAGATGACTGCAGTATGGAGGTCGGGGTAGGATGGAGGTCAAAGGACTGGCAGAGGCTGAGCCACACACCATGCTGCAGTAATATTTGGTAATACAATCAGGCAGCACAGTCTTGTCTCACAAAAATTGCCGATATCGCTGCCATTTCGGAAATTTAACCCCCGTTTCCCTATCCCCACTGTCCTTCCAGAAGAATCATCAAAATTTAGATTTTTTCAACGAGAGCTTGGTGCTAGTGGATATTACCAGATGTAGGAGCCGCCTCAGTGGCCTGTGTCCCACACGTAATATTGAGATTATAAGCATTAAGCTTCAGCAGGCAGGCAGGAAATAGTGTCCAAAACGCAACATTAAAAACGTTTTTAACTTGGTCCATAAAACTCCGAAGTACTTCCCTTTTTACAGAGTTAACTAAGAGTTCATTATTATTGAACCGTGGCTCTTAGGAAAACTCTTGATTCCCGCTGCTTGTAATGTGTCGTCTAATATTGTGTTGTGTCCCACTGCTTCCACTCATAATTCTCCATGTCTTGCTGCATCCTGTTATGAGAACATTTTAACGTCGAGTTTGACTCTCAAGTGAATGAAACTTTGTTTATTATATGAGGGTCTTACATAAGTGCAGCTTCATCCAATGAGATTCAAACTTGAGAAAACATTGCTAAGTAAACATCACACTCTCATGAAGCGTTTATTACTGTTATTTTTTTTTTTAATTCAATGCGCCATGAGATGAAAGGATAAGCTTTCATTTGTTTCTGTTTACTTTATTTATAGTCAGTTTTTAATACTTCACAATTTTAGAAAGAAAAAGAAAATATATTTTATTTTTATTCTCAATACTTCATTCAGTTTGGTAACAGAGCTACAGATGTCCCTCTAAACATAATGATAAACGGATCACCTATCACAAAGCTAACAGAGGGAAAATTCTTAGGAATCCACCTTGATAATAGACTCAAATTTCATACACATATACAACAAATTTCTAAGAAAATTTCCAAGACTGTAGGCATACTATCGAAGATACGGTACTATGTTCCACAGTCAGCCCTCCTGGCCCTATATCACTCTCTTATTTACCCCTATCTCACCTATGGAATTTGTGCATGGGGCTCAACAACAATTAACCATCTCACACCACTAATTACCCAACAAAAGGCTGCAGTTAAAATGATAACAAATTCTCACTACAGGCAGCACACTCCACCAATATTCAATACACTAAACCTACTCACCATACAAAACATCCATACTTATTATTGCACCTATTACATACATAGAACACTTAACTCTGATATTAACCCTCCCCTCAAACATCTCCTTGCCAACCTCAACAGAACACATGACCATAACACAAGGCACAGATCACTCTTTGATGTTCCTCGTGTCCATCTCACACTATGCAAAAACTCAATGCACATAAAAGGCCCTAAAATCTGGAATTCATTACCTGTAAATATAAAAGAAACACTACCTGTTTATAAATTCAAGTCTCTTCTCAAAGATCACTTACTCACCCAAAACCAAATAAATACTGAATAACTCAACATTATAAATTGTGTATCTTAAATGTTTCTCACAATTATATCACATAAATGTTAAACCTAAAACCCAATCTAACTTTATTATTTTTTAAATACACTACCTAACAGAATACTCCATACGACTGAATGTACAACAATGTAAAACACTTGTGCTTTATAGTTATCTGTTTACATTAATGTTTTATCACTGATTTCATCATTGCTTAGTTAATCTTAAGTTAATTTTAAGCCAGCCCGTAATGCTATGCATAGTATAAGTGGATTTGGCATGCTGTTCTTATCTGTATTTTTTTGTACCTCTGTATGTGTGCTCAAATTGTAAATAAATAAATAAATAAATAAATAAATACAAAATCTGATAATTGTTGAAATCTTAACAAGTTTAAAAAACTTAAGTTTTAGAGTTGCAACAACGCAAATCAGCTTAAGCTTGACCATTATTGCAAGAATGAACTCGAACAGACAAGACATTACCTGGTTTTTGCATAGAAAATTATATCTCGATTCATTCAACAAAAATGGCAAATTGAAATGCACGTAGCCCAAAACCAATCCAAAAATTGCTTCAGGTAAGACACACAAACATTAAAAACTTGAAGTTGATTAAAATGGTATTGGAGTAATCGTATAAAAATCAATATCACAGTTACTTAATAAATTGGGAAGTTGGAACACAGCCCAATGAAAATACAAACTTTGTCTATATCAAAACACAACAGCGCTGACAGTTTCAAATCAAGTATGAGAGGCATTTTCCACATATCTCGAGGAAAGTGAAAATCCCTACTAATTCGATTATGCTGGAAAATTGTCCCCTCAAAAAAAAAAAAAAAAAACGTACACAGCCTGACTCTTTGGAGAAATTTTTTTTCTAATGAATTATATCAGCGTTTGAAGGCTGGACGTATTCAAAAAAAAAAAATCACAAGTCATACAAAGGAAAAAAATACATTACAACTATTTTATTAAAATTGACATAACTGTTCCAAAACTATATCGGCACCTACTATTAGCATTTATGTCGAGCCAATCAGTCTCAGCTAGTTTACTCCTCTTTCATTCTACTTACAGCTTCTCGTACTTCCCCAACACTCACATCTGGTTCTTCCTCATTCCTTCAATATGTTATACCTCCCTGCCCAATGCACGAAATCACAGTTTCCGTATCATCATCAACTCTTTTTTTTACAATTTTTAACTGTCAAATCCATTCGCTCCCTAAGCTTTCTCAACTTATTAATCTCACTCCAAAAACCTTTTCTTATTCTTAGTAAAATTTGTTGACAGCATCTCACTTATTTGCTCTCCTTTTACATTTGTTCACCACTCTCTTAACTTCTCTTCTTCTCTCCATATACTCCTTCCTTATATAAAACACTTCTAGTTTGTACAAACGTCTCATATACTAACTTTTTCTCTCTTACTACTCTCTCTTCACTTCATTTTACCAGTCGCTCTTCTTTTCTCTCGCACTCGCCCTCCTTGACCTTCAGATTTTTGCTCATTATTATTATAATCCTGTGGGAGCGCTAAACCCGTAGGATTATACTCAGTAGTTTTTATAAAGATTACCTTAAAAAATAGAGAAAAAAATAATTATTGGTTTCATGGGGGGTGTTATTTTGACACCCCTAATGCAAAACTGGGATGAAAGATAATGGTCTAGTTGACCTCACATAATTATAAAAGTCTTAATGCTTGTGTAGCAGCAAGGTTTTACCGTTTTTCAATGTCTTGTCCCTTAAAAAATGTTGAAGTTCATTTTTTTTTTTATGATTTTGGGGAAATCTATATAAAAACCGGTAAAGACTATCGCATGTGTCTGTTGTTACAGGTGTAAAACCATCATTCCTCAATATTATGTAGAAAATTCGTGGCATTCTGCAAATTAGTTTTCGCAAAACACGTATCGAAAAGGGAATAACTTACTCCTGAGAAAACCAGAAATACCATTTTCTATATAACTATAAAACTCGCTGCAAGTGGCGGGACCGTCATCGTCCTCCCCTCGTAGCAGCACAAGTGCAACTGAGGAGCTCACACTCGGAACACTACCTGGATATTCCTGGAATTAACGCCCCCGCGTCTCGGCCCACGACCAGGTCTCCTGGTAGATCAGGGCCTAATCAACCAGGCTGTTACCGCTAGCTGCACGTAGTCAAATATATGAATCACAGCCTGGCTGATCCGGCACTAAGTATCTGTCCAGCTCTCTCTTGAAGGCAGCCAGGGGCCTATTGGTAATTCCCCTTATGCTTGGTGGGAGGCTGTTGAACAGTCTTGGGCCCCCGACACTTATGGAGTTTTCTCTTAGTGTACAAATGCTCTCCTACTTTTCATTGGGGGGTATTCTGCATCGCCTGCCCAGTCTTTTACTTTCGTAGGGAGTGATTTCTATGTGCAGATTCGGGACCATTCCTTCCAGGATCTCCCAATTGTAGATTATGATATATCTCTCTCGCTTGCGTTCCAGAGAATACAAGTCAAGTGTTTCCAAGCGTTCCCAGTACTTGAGGTGTTTGATGGAACTCATACGTACAGTAAAGGTTCTCTCTACATTCTCTAGTATCGTATCGTCAGAAAAAGATGCCATGTTGTGTATTTTCACAAAAACAGTAATAAACAGCATAATTTTTAGTTAAAATAAGAAAGAAAAAACATGGGACATGGCATCATATCCTCTTGATGACAACAACAACAACAACAACAACAACAACAACAACAACAACAACAACAACAACAATAGCAACAACAACAACAACAACAACAACAAAAACAACAACAACAACAACAACAACAAAATGCATTTTTGGGAAAAGATATTTAGAAATATATTATAAACAAGCAGATTGTATCAACAAGTTGCCAGATTTATGCACTATTTTCAGTAAGAGAAAAAATATATCATAATTTTTCGGTTTTTTTTTTCTGTTTCTAACTTCCGTTTCACCTCTCTGTTACTTTCTGATGCTGTTCTCTTTGTATCTCATCTACCGCTTACTTTCACTGTAACTACAACTAAACAAAATGATCTGATATATTTGTTGCCCTTCTATGAACATGTACATTATTAGGTCTACCCATCAATCTTTCATCTTCTAATACATAGTCCATCAAAGTACTGTCATTTCCCCCTATATCATATCTCGTATATTTATTTATCCAATTTTTTATTAAAATATGTACTACCTATTACCAGACTTATTTGTGTACAAAGCTCAATCAAATGCTTCCCTTTAGTTATCTATCATTTACCCCTGGCACCCCAAACTTACCTGCTATGCCTTTTATAACAGTTTCTCACACTTTGGTATTCAAGTCCCCTACCACAATTACTCTCACACTTGGTTTCAAACTTCCTAAGCCCTCACATAACATCTCCCTAACTCATTCTCTCTCTAAATTCCTGTCTTTTCCAGGTGCATAAACACTTATTATAACCCACTTTTTGTATCCTACCTGGAGAGAGTTCCGGGGGTCAACGCCCCCGCGGCCCGGTCTGTGACTAGGCCTCCTGATGGATCATAGCCTGATCAATCAGGCTGTTACTGCTGGCTGCACGCAATCCAACGTACGAGCCACAGCCCAGCTGGTCAGGTACTGACTTTAGGTGTTTCTCCAGTGCATGCTTGAAGACAGACAGGGGTCTATTGGTAATCCCCTTAAGTATGCTGGGAGGCAGTTGAACAGTCTCAGGTCCCTGACACTTATTGTATTGTCTCTTAACGTGCTAGTGACATCCCTGCTTTTCATTGGGGGGATGTTGCATCGTGTGCCAAGTCTTTTGCTTTCGTTGTGATTGATTTTCGTGTGCAAGTTCGGTACTAGTACCTCTAGGATTTTCCAGGTGTATATAATCATGTATCTCTCCCGCCTGCGTTCCAGGGAGTACAGGTTCAGGAAATCCAAGCGCTCCCAGTAAGTGAGGCGTTTTATCTCCGTTATGCGCGCCGTGAAGGTTCTCTGTACATTTTCTAGGTCAGCAATTTCACCTGCCTTGAAAGGTGCTGTTAGTGTGCAGCAATATTCCAGCCTAGATAGAACAAGCGACCTGAAGAGTGTCATCATGGGCTTGGCATCCCTAGTTTTGAAGGTTCTCATTATCCATCCTGTCATTTTTTTAGCAGATGCGATTGATACAATGTTATGGTCCTTGAAGGTGAGATCCTCCGACATCATCACTCCCAGGTCTTTGACGTTAGTTTTTCGCTCTATTTTGTCGAAGGAATTTGTTTTGTACTCTGATGAAGTTTTAATTTCCTCATGTTTACCATATCGGAGTAATTGAATTTTTTCATCGTTGAACTTCATATTGTTTTCTGCAGCCCACTGAAAGATTTGGTTGATGTCCGCCTGTAGCATTGCAGTGTCTGCAATGGAAGACACTGCCATGCAGATTCGGGTGTCATCTGCAAAGGAAGACACGGTGCTGTGGCTGACATCCTTGTCTATGTCAGATATGAGGATGAGAAACAAGATGGGAGCGAGTACAGTGCCTGTGGAACAGAGCTTTTCTCCGTAGCCTCCTCAGACTTTAATCTGTTGACTTCTACTCTTTGTGTTCTGTTTGTGAGGAAATTATAGATCCATCTACCAACATTTCCTGTTATATCTTTAGCACGCATTTTGTGTGCTTTTACACCATGGTCACACTTGTCGAAGGCTTTTGCAAAGTCTGTATATATTACATCTGCATTCTTTTTGTCTTCTAGTGCATCTAGGACCTTGTCGTAGTGATCCAGTAGCTGAGACAGACAGGAGCGACCTGCTCTAAACCCATGTTGCCCTGGGTTGTGTAATTGATGGGTATCTAGATGGGTGGCGAACTTGCTTCTTAGGACCCTTTCAAAGATTTTTATGATATGGGATGATATTAAGACACATGTGCAACATCTGGGTATCTTTATTGTAGACGTTTCGCCATCCAGTGGCTTCATCAATACAAATTCTAGGACATAGCTTGAAGACAGTAGAACTATATACAGAAGATGAGGTAATCAGTCCCTCAACCTTGGAGTAGGTGCGAAGAGCACCGTACTCGTGGAGATTCTGAAACAGAAGCAAGGAGCCTGGCGCTTATATAGTAACGTCAGGTGTAGCAGACGAGGGCATAGTCACTGGTAGGCGGGATTCCCCAGTGGAAGTAGGTCCTTCCCAAAGAGATGGGTTAGTTGTAGTAGTAGTTGTTGTAGTCGTGAAGGTTATGTACATGTTCTCACCTGACGTTACTATATAAGCGCCAAGCTCCTTGCTTCTGCTTCAGAATCTCCACGACTACGGTGCTCTTCGCACCTACTCCAAGGTTGAGGGACTGATTACCTCATCTTCTGTACATAGTCCTACTGTCTTCAAGTTATGTCCTAGAATTTGTATTGATAAAGCCACTGGATGGCGAAACGTCTACAATAAAGATACCCAGATGTTGCACATGTGTCTTAATTTCATCTTGTCGGTATTATATACCATTCTTGCACATGATATGGAATGTTAGTGTTATCTGTCTGTAGTTCTTTGCTATTGCTTTACTGCCCCCTTTGTGGAGTGGGGCTATGTCTGTTGTTTTTAGTAACTGTGGGACGACCCCCGTGTCCATGCTCCCTCTCCATAGGATGGTAAAAGCTCGTGATAGGGGCTTCCATGAGTCTGGCCCTGGGGCAGAGTGCATGGGCATGTCATTTATGGCCTGTTCGAAGTCATTTGGTGTCAGGATAATATCAGATAGGCTTGTGGTAACCAAATTCTGTGGCTCTCTCATAAAAAAATAATTTTGATCTTCGAGTCTGGTTAGCGGCTTGCTAAAAACTGAGTCATATTGGGACTTGAGTAGCTCACTCATTTCCTTGCTGTCATCTGTGTAGGACCCATCTTGTTTAAGTAGGGGCCCAATACTGGATGTTGTTCTCGACTTTGATTTGGCACAAGAAAAGAAATACTTTGGGTTTCTTTCGATTTCATTTATGGCTTTTAGTACTTCCCGCGATTCCTGACTCTTATAAGATTCCTTTAGCTTAAGTTCGATGTTTGCTTTTTCTCTGACCAGTGACTCCCTACGCATTTCAGATATATTGACCTCTTTTGGCCGCTCTGTTATTCTTTTCCGTCGCCGATAAAAGGAGAGCCTGTCTCTTTCTATTTTACATCTACTCCTCCTGTTTCTTAAAGGAATAAGCCTTGAGCATACATCGAGCGCCACCGAGTTAATATGTTTTAGGCATAAGTTGGGGTCTGTGTTGTTTAGTCTATCTTCCAAGCTTATATCGTTTAGGACTTGATTTACTTGGTCCCACTTTATGTTCTTGTTATTGAAGTTGAATTTGGTGAAGGCTCCCTCGTGACTAATCACATTATGTCGGTCTGGGGTTCCGCGCATACATGTCTGAACCTCGATTATGTTGTGATCTGAGTATATTGTTTTTGATATGGTGACATTTCGTATCAGATCATCATTGTTAGTGAAGATGAGGTCTAGTGTATTCTCCAGTCTAGTAGGCTCTATTATTTGCTGGTTTAAGTTCAATTTTGTGCAGAGATTTAAAAGCTCGTGTGTGTGTGAGTTCTCGTCAGAGCTGCCTCCTGGTGTTATCACTGCAACAATATTATTTGCTATATTCCTCCATTTTAGGTGCCTCAAGTTGAAATCCCCCAGGAGCAAGCTGTTTGGGGCAGGAGGTGGCAGATTTTCCAGACAATGGTAAATTTTTAACAGCTGTTCCTGGAATTCCTGGGACGTTGCATCTGGAGGCTTGTAGACTACCACAATGACTAGGTTTTGGTTCTCGATCTTTACTGCTAAAACTTCCACTACATCATTTGAGGCATTAAACAGTTCTGTGCAGACAAGTGACTCTGCGATATACAGGCCAACCCCCCCCCCCCTTTTGCCTGTTCACTCTGTCACATCTTTATAGGTTGTAACCTGGGATCCATATTTCGTTGTCTCTGTGAAAGCCGCAAATATTGCGTTTGCCTCTGCAAGCAGCCCACGGATGAAAGGTATTTTGTTGTTCGTTGCTGGCTTTAGACCTTGTATATTTGCAAAGAAAAATATCATCAGCCTGGTGGTATTGGTGGTACTGGGGAGGACTTTTTTTTCTGGCATAGTATCTGTATCTGTTGGTTTGGAGTGGAGGTCATCGACTCTGGTTCCGCTCCAGAAATAACTGGATTTGGCGTACGATTTCCGCCATTTCCTGCCAGTTTTTTTTCCTTCCTGGCACTAAAAAACCTCTCCCTCCTGAGTGGCTGTGGCTACGCAGGTTTTCCCATGGCCTGGATGTTTTGTATCTTTTTGTCACCTTTAGATGGTGACCCTGGCAATTTAAGTTATAGCACAGTCTTTCCTGTACTGAAGAGGGACACATTTCAGGGTGAAAAAGCTTACAGGAAGTGAGTTTGCATTTTTCTGTTGTCATATGGGCTCGCCATTTTCTAGGGTGGTCATAGTTGCGCGTCCCATCTGTTTTTCCAGATTTCCCATGCCTGCAGATACCAAGTGCATAGTATGTGCACAGGCTTGGTTTCCGTTTGCCTTGAGTTTCTGTGACTGTATTCCCTGTTGGCGCGTGTTTATCTGTCTCATTCCTATCCTCACTAGCACTAACAATGGAGCTCTTACCGTTTGTTTCTGGTAATATATCCTCACTACTGCTAGTGGAGTCCCCTTGTTTGCTATCTCCTGTGGTATTACTAGTTTGTAATATTGGTTTTATCTTGTCCTTGACTACACTTGTTTCTCCACTACAGCTCCTGTCTCCCACGAGGTCATTTATATGCATTCCCTCATGTGTACATTTACTGTCTACCTGGACAGCACCTCCATCCTCACCATTTCTGTCTCCCAGCACAGCACCTCCATCCTCACCATTACTGTCTCCCAGGACAGCACCTCCATCCTCACCATTACTGTGTCCAAGGACAGCACCTCCATCCTCACCATTACTGTGTCCAAGGACAGCACCTCCATCCTCACCATTACTGTCTCCCAGGACAGCACCTCCATCCTCACCATTACTGTGTCCAAGGACAGCACCTCCAGCTTCACCATTATTGTCACCCAGGACAGCACCTCCAGCTTCACTATTACTGTCTCTCAGGACAGCACCTCCAGCTTCACCATTACTGTCTCCCAAGACAGCACTATCAGCCCCACATTTACTGTCTACCAGGGCAGCACCTCCAGACTTACAGTTTCTGACTACATGGCCAGTATCAAGGGCGATACCATCCAGCCCAGACTTTTTATTTTCCCATCTGTTATAAAATGCTTCCAGGCTTTCTATGAAGGCTGCTCTGATGTTTTCCCCTTTTAATACCAATGTAATTTTAGTCCACAGATTGATCTTATTTGGGCATACCCAAAAACACTTCCCTGATGTAATACTGCTTGTAGATAGTTCTTGGATATCTGCATAAGGGACGAGATACCAATTTCCACAAAAATAGCAAGTTATCCATGCGGAAGCCTGATTGTTTTGATTGACTGCATACTACACAGAGCTTCATAATGTGATTTGAATGGTTGATTTACTGTAATTCTACTAGCAACCTCTTGAATACTCTATTAATAACCTCCTTAAAGTGAAGCTCTAGCTATTTGTATTTATATTTCTAACTGTGCTTGTATATTAGGACAGCTTACCAGTGTACGTTCCTGTTTTATATTTATTGTTTGTGTTTGATAAGGGCGCCTAAAACCCCGTCTGTTTACAGTCTGCTTTATTGTCCAACGAATCCGTTTGAAACCGGCCAAGGGTTCGGACCAGTCAAGGGTTCGGACCAGTCAAGGGTTCGGACCAGTCAAGGGTTCGGACCAGTCAAGCGTTCGGAACCAGTCGGATCTGATCAGTGGGTCAATTATTTACAACATATCTGGTCGGTGATTTGGGCTAAAACATGAAGGAACTACTGGAAATTATTGATTAGATTGATTAGATTGATACAAAAGTATAACTTGCACGTTGAAGAACAGGTGATTACTGGCAGCTCCTACAATGACGAATGCTCGAGACCTTTATGTACAGCCTGAAGGATTATCGATCACTGTATCTAGCTTTTCCAGTTTTTTTTTTTCCGTCTCCACCACAACAAATGCTATATTATCACTATAGATGATTGATGAAATTATTGGAGGAAAGACGCTTTTTCTGGAGTAATATTTGCTTTTCGTTGTGTATATTGCGACCGCTGGTAACTACAGGTTATATGAATTTCACTGTATACGTTTGGTATTTCAAGAATGAAGAAAAAACTAATGAAAGTCACTCCATTCCACTATATCCCCTCTTCTCTCTCCATAATTTATCTTTCAGCATTATTGCTACTCCTTTCTTAGATCCAATTCTCTCAGGTAGTCCGGCCGTAATCCCATTTATTTCTCCCCACTGAAACTCTCCACCCCCTTCAGCTTTGTTTCACTCAGAGCTAAGACATCGAACTTCTTTTCATTCATAACATTGGCAATGTAATGCAGAAAATGGGGCTCCTGGGGCTTAAGGTCTTGTCTAGCGGAAAAGGTAAGAGTTACACAAATATATTTAAAAATAAGCCACTCAGGTCTTCCTTCAATCAAAACAGAAAGCGCTAAACCAGCGTTCACTGCTTCATTGGTTTGGTTATTAGAGGTTCAGGCAAAATTCCTCTTTAGGAAAATATATATTTATTACTTCTAATAATATATACAAGGCGCTAGATAAACACACCCACATTTCCCTCTGCAGGTACAGTATGTATGGAGGCTAGTGCCCAGCCGGCGCCATGCCCTCTCTTACTCTCTTACCGATACTATTTCATCCAATGTCACCAGCCCTTACTCATTCCACAGAGCCCTGAGCACATCAGAGCCCAGGTGAGCCTACTGGTAAGCACTAAGGCAGCCTATGGCTTGAGTCAGATAAACAAAAGGAGTACAAAACTTAGCTTAAATAAACTGGGTCTGGCCAGTATGTTTGTCACCCATGCTGCTTCCTCACGTGATTGCCCAGTCTCACACACCCACGCTATACACCAACACTTGGAAAATATATCACGACAGGAATTCCTTACATTTTACAGTTTAAGCAGATGAAGTTCAATGTGGATAAGTGTAAGGTACTAGTCCTTGGTAATGAAAATAACCCTCGAAGCTATAAACTAGGTGAAGTAGAGCTAGATCATACAGAATGTGAAAAAGACTTGGGAGTCATGATAAGCAGAAACCTAAAGCCAAGACAACAGTGCCTAAGTGTGTGCAACAAGGCTAACGGATTACTAGGATTTATTTCAAGACGTATAAGTAACAGAAGTCCAAAAGTCACTAGTGAGGCCTCATTTAGATTATGCCGCTCAGTTTTGGTCCCCTTACTACAGGATAGATATAGACTCACAGAAGAACGTACAGAGAAGAATGACTAAAATGATTTACTGTGTAAGGAACCTCCCACATGAAGATAGACTTAAAGCCTTGAATCTTCACTCTCTGGAGAGACGTAGAATGAGGGAAGATATCATTGAAGTGTATAAGTGGATGACGGGCATAAACAAAGGAGATATTAACAAAGTACTGAGGGTGTCGAACCTGGTATGGACCAGAAATAATGGATTTAAGTTAGATCAATTTAGATTTAGGAAGGGCATAGGCATGTACTGGTTTTCAAACAGAGTTTTGGATGTGTGGAACGGCCTTCCGAGTAGAGTGATCGAGGCTAGGACCTTCGGAAGCTTTAAGTAGAGATTGAACAAATATATGAGCGAGAAGGAAGGCGGGTTTGATTAGTGTCGTGGGTGCGGGAGTAAATTCTTGGGTAGTTTAGGGCAGGGGTGGTTTTGATAAGGACCTGCCTTGTATGGGCCAGTAGGCCTTCTGCAGGATTCCTCCATTCTTGTGTTCTTATGTTCTTTCTTGCGTGTTTATAAGACAGAAAGAAAAGACACCAGCATTCTTACCGCTGTGAAAAACAATTACAGCTTTTCTTTTCATGCGTATTTGGCAGGACGTTAGTACCTTCCGAGGTGGTTGCTGTCTACCAACCAAGAAAGGCAAATTGGCATCACAGAGCCCCAAAATAATACAAAAAAAAATAAAATTAAGATATACTAGTATTTAGGATCAGAAGAGGCATTATCTAATTACGTCACTAGAATAAATTTACTTATTGAAATCGGGAAATTTGAAATTCACACGATACGATACGATACGAACTCTCAAGTAAGGACCCGCGAGGGGCGAGGGGCAAGTGGGGACAGGGCGAAGAATAGACGGCGAGAGGAATGTCTTGAGTTGAAGAGAGAAGAGTCGGGACTAGACCCAACTGCTAGGTCTGGTAAGCTGCGACGAAGACAACGGAAAAGACATGAGAACAACGGTCGTGCCTGACTGCATCTTGCATGGAGTAAGTTTTCGTTGTAGGTGATCAGTGTGGTAGCAGGACGTCGAGGACTGGAAGGCTGGCTTCATGATGGTGATTGGCGGCTTTGACAGGAGGAGGAATTTTCTTGGTGATTGGTCCATTGTTAAGAGGCTTGCTGGTTACCAGGATCCATCAGGAGTAAAGCACTCAGTTTTCTTGAAAATCGATTTTTTATGGTGTTTAACTGTACTTGTGTATCAGAATCCTTTAAGACTTCTAGTTGAGCTAAGTAGTGGTAAATAAGTTGAGGAGGCCCATGTGAAGGCTTACTCAGCCCTGTAACAACTTCAGACAGTATTACCAAGGCTGGCTCCTCCTCAGGAAAAATAATGAATAGAAAAAGAAATAATAATTCACAAAGATAAACACTTTATTATTTAGTAATGCAAAGATAAAACATTGAAATATGAAGGTGTATCCTACTTGAAAGAAAAATAAAATGAAAAATTGCCATTTGAATTCAACGCTAATATGTACAGTTATACTGAGGTGTCTGGTTGAGGTTGACACCGTCTTGTAGAAATTGTAGCCGTTGCTGATGATGTGGGGGGGGGGTCACAGGAGTTGAGTGACAACCCAACGACTAGTTCTTCACAGAGTCTATAGCCTTGAATAGTCTGTCCAGATGATAGGAACGCCAGTTCTTCACCGCTACAAAGATGAGGGGTAGTATCCTGTGCTCAACTACAATTAATCAGGTAGGTAGATCAAACAGTGATGTCTCAGGACCTGTTTCAGTCCTTCTCCTTCATCACTTCTCGTTGATTGGCAGGTGGCCCGATCTGTCATTCCAAGCTGGAAAGAGAGACAGGTTACCCACTGCTTAAGAAATCACTCTCCATGATAAGTGCAAGATACTTAAAAAAGGTGGTGATTATCGAAAAGTTTATTATTGGTCAAAAGTGAAGCTTTCATCCAATATCCACTAGAATAGGAGCAGAGGCTTTTACTTACAGTTGTGCTGGGAGCTGAGAGTCGAGTGATTACTGTTTGGCCGGAGCCCCACACGTCACCTTTCAGGGTGGGAGAAAGGGGGGGAAGGGGATAGCGGGAGTTAGACTGACCCTACCTTAACAAGCAGCTGGCAATCAAACTATCGTTACCATATACTCACTCGCTACTCCTATCTGTTGAACTTTTCCCTCACACTCCCTCATACCAAGACTTATAGTCAAGGAGTATAAGAAGAATAGGCGAGGAAAAAGTTCTTAAACGCAGTCGTGTGAGGCAACCAATCTACGACTTAACCAGTCAGAGAAATAATTGGATGAACCTTGGAGTGCCAATGTCGGTTCCCTTAAAAGTTTCTAGGTATATCAAAGGTTTGTGATCCATTTCTAAAATAAAAACTTTTCCCAGTAAATAAAATTTAAGTTTGGAGATACCCCACACAAGGGCCAAACATTCCTTTTCTATGGTGGGGTATCTGGTTTCTGCAGGAAGAAGTTTCCGGCTTAGGAAGCATACAGGGAAGGGAGTATCATCATGGTACTGTAGTAACACCGCACCTAAGCCAGTATTGGAGGCATCAGTCCTTAAACAAAATGGCTTATTAATATCTGGAATTTTGAGTATAGGGTCTTCAGAGAAGATGTCCTTAATCTCATTAAACTTTTCACAAGCTACGTCGGAAAGTTCAAGAGGTTCCTTCACAGACTTTTTAAGGTAGTCAGATGAGATGCCTGTAAGATCAGTGAGGTTTGGGATAAACTGTGCATAAAAATTTACAGAACCAAGAAAGCTATGCATGAGCTTCTTGGTTTTGGGGAGTTTAAACTCTAATAAAGCTTCGATCTTACTGGGGAGAGGTTGCAAAGAGTTATTAGAAAGGATCAGTCCAAGATATCTAGCCTTGTTATACCCAAGGAAGCATTTCTTTGGCTTGGCAGTGAGGCCATGTGAGCGTAACCTACGTAAAACTGAAGTTAATGTTTGGATATGTTTGCTCCACGTGGATGTCATTACGTAAATCTTATCAAAATAAACTGAAACATTTGGCATATTACCCAAGACCTTTCTCATCAGTCTCACATAGGTAGCATAGGCAGTTACCAAACCGATGGGCATAGTTCTATACTGTATCAGTCCTTGGTGGGTAGGAAAAGCGGTGTACTGCTTAGAAGAAGGATCTAACATTACTTGATGATATGCCTGCGCAATATCAATCTCTGAAAAGAAGGAAGAGTCATAAAATTTGTGTAGATCGCTATCTATTAAGGGCATAGGCTCAGCATCCCACCGAGTTATAGCATTAAGGCCTCTGAAGTCAATAGCAAGTCTATATGAATTATCCTCCTTCTTAACCATGACTACTGGTGAGGAATATGCAGATACTGAAGGTTCAATGATCTTTAGTTTTAGTAATTTGTCTACCTCTCGGTCAAATGCATCCCTAAGGTGAACTGGAACTGGGTATAATTTCCGTTTGATAGGATTGTCCGTGACTAAGTCAGTCTTATGGACTACCGTGGAGGTAACACCTGGAATATAAGTAAAATCGTCTGAGAAGTTACTCACACATTGAAGTAGTTCATGTTTCTTATGGTCATCCAAAGACTCATTAATATTAATGTTTGTTGCACCCGAGTGGTCAAGAGTCACCAAGTCATGTAGTTCTCTGTCATAGTCTAAGTTAAAGGTGTCAATTACACACACCTTACACTCCTCAGTTGTCTTATCAAGTTTGTGTGGAAAAACTAAATCAAAGTCATTCAAACAGTTAACCGAATTTCTTCGGTAATACAGTGGACCCCCGGTTAACGAACTTTTTTCATTCCAGTAGTATGTTCAGGTGCCAGTACTGACCGAATTTTTTCCCATAAGGAATATTGTGAAGTAGATTAGTCCATTTCAGACCCCCAAACATACACGTACAAACGCACTTACATAAATACACTTACATAATTGGTCCCATTTGGAGGTGATCGTTAAGCGGGGGTCCACTGTATTTCTTAAGAATGTTGATATTATAAAGCTTGGGTTTCCCCTTGACTTCTATGAGATAATCAACCTTCCCACAAATTTTCAATACCTTATACGGACGTTTCCATGCTACTAATAATTTATTTGATTTTATTGGTAAAAGTACCAGACCCTCATCCTCTACTTTAAAACTTCCCCTCTGACTATTGGAATCAAAATAGGTTTTGTACTGGTCCATTGACAAGCTGTTCATGTGAGGATGGTCGATGTATCCAGGCGTTATACATGGATCAAACCGCGTAATATTCCCTTAGAGGCTGATGAGACAGACATCAGAAGAGTTTTTGAGGAATATGGGACTGTTCATTTGACCCAGCATGGTACGTGGGTGACGGGTGCCTATGCAGGTCTGCCGGAAGACACTTTTAACCTAAAAATGACATTACGATACCCCATACCGTCATATGTGTACCTACAGGAATTCAGGACACAAATCATGGTTTCGTACGCTGGGCAAAGACATTCATGCCGACCATGTGGGGAATATGATCACATAGCGGCGGTGTGTGGGAAGTGGCAACGAGCTCCTGGCCCAGAGGCGGAGGCATCCGCTTCTACAATGGAGGGAGCAGGTGCAAATCAATGGCTTGAAGGAGGGCGTGGTCGTCTATGGAGCGAGATAGTGGATGAGGCGCATAAGGCTGGGGGAGAGGGAGAGGCCCTTGACCAGTTACCTGGCCCAGAGACACTTCCAGAGGATAGAGTCGAGCAGAAAGTACAGGAGGAAGTGTTGGAAATTGAGGTGGAATTAGCCGAGGTGCTGAAGTCCTTGTCACCGCCTGAGGAGGAGGCCGCACCTGGGAAGGTGGTAGATAACGAGTTGATGGCTGTGGTGCATCAACGACAGGAGGACTATCCAGACGATGGGAGTAACAGCATGACTGGGGTGTCACCGGGATCATTGAAACAGTGTACAGTGGAGGTTGAGGTACATTGTGAGTCACCCCCAGACCAAGCTATGGAGGATGCGATTGTCACAAGGAAGAGGGCTGCTGCGTCGGATTCGGATGATGTCCTAACGCCAGAGCAGCGGCCTGGGAAGCAAATATGGGCTGAAGGTGAAGGTATTGGTGGCCACGACAGGAGGCACCGAAAGAAGGGGGGGGGAGAGGGAAGTGTGAAGGTAGTAAGTGGACCCATAAGTTCTGGTGCCCACCGGAAAAGTGAAGAGAGGAGGCAGGGGTGGAAACTTTAATAGGCCTCCGGTGTATGACAGTAAATGTTAATGGTTTGTGTAATAGTGTAGAGAGAGAATGGTTTAGAATGTTTCTGAATAAATTTAGAGTGGATGTTGTGTTCCTTAAGGAGCATAATTTTAAGGAGGGTAGGGTGCTGGAGGTGGCAGGGTTTCAGGTGGTAACCCTGCCGTCTGCCCATTTGAAAGGAGGGGTGGGTACACTAATTAGGGAGGCGAGCCCGTTTGTTTTGAAGAGAAGTGAGAGGGGGGAGGGGGAAGGGTGTTGTGCATGGATGGTTGGTGGATGGGCAAACGTGTGGCCTTTATAAGCGTGTATGCGCCTGCAGAGAATAACGTACAGGTGAAGCAGGATTTTGTGTGTGAGGACCTTGTGTTTTTCTTCCATGCATTACCGGAGGTGGCAATAGTAGGTGATTGGAACTGTGTTATTAGGAGGGCCGATGTGGAACCGAAAGGGGCAGGCTATGTGTCGGTGACCCTCAGAGATTTAATGAGGGATATTCAGTTACCGGACGGATTTGTGAGGAGGGGGGCGTGCGAGACAGAGCATACGTTTGTTAGGAGTGGGTATGCAGCGAGGTTAGATAGAGTTTTTCTTTCTCGCGGGGTTGTAGTGTGATCTTTCAAAACTGTTGAAGTAGCATGGTCGGATCATAGAGCAGTGTTGGTGGAGGTTGGGTGGGAGGCACTTGCGGAAATATACAGGAGTTACTGGAAATTAAATATAAGTGTATTGAGTGATGAGGAGGGGTTAGAGGGATTTTCTGTCCTATGGAAGGAGCTTAGCAAGGATGCACAGGGGGTGGACGATGTCGTGAAATGGTGGGATTGTGTAGCCAAGGAAAGGATTAGGAAATATTATGCGAGGGAAGGTAAACATATAAATAATTTAAAATATGGACTTTCAAATTATTTAGAGGACAGGTTAAGGGGTTGTTATGGGCAGGGGGCTGTTGGGGGCAACTATCCTATGGATGAGATTGTCGAGGTCAAGGGGAGACTGAGGAAGTTACAAAATGAGAGGTTTCGAGCGGTAAGGGTGCAGGCAGGGGTTGAGGAGGTGCTTCGGGGAGACAAGCCATCGGCTACGAAAGGAATGTGTGCATATGCGGATAAATGGTATGAAAGGTATTGGACAAGTGGGAGGGTGGGAAATGTGGCTTTAGAGAAGGTGTTCGAGTATGTGACATGTAATTTAGGGAATAGTGATAGGAAGGCTTTAGGAGGGGTAATAATGGAAGAGGAAATAGAGTTGGCTTTATGGGGAATGAGGAAGGGCAAAGCACAGGGAATAGACGGTCTCCTGGCTGAATTTTATCTACAACATTGGGAGGTGAAAAGGAGTTTCATGGTTAGGTTATTAAATCAGATGAAGGAGAAGGGTGTGATGGGGGACAAGCAAGCAACTGCAGTTGTAGTGTTGGTCCCGAAGGGTAAGGGGCAGCACACCCTCAAGGAGTACCATGCCATATCGCTGTTATGTGCAGATTATAAGTTGTTTGCTCAAGTCTTGGGTAATCGGTTTAAATGTGCGGTAGGGAGAGTGGTTTTTAAAACGCAGTATGGATTGCCTGGAAGGTCGATGATTGAAGGTCATGGAATAATGAGAAGTTTTGTGGAGTCAAAAGGGGGGAGGGGGGCGGCGTTGTTGGCTTTAGACTGGCAGGGGGCCTATGACAGAGTGGAAAGGGGAGCATTGGGAGCTATACTTAGGAGGCAGGGTTATGGGGAAGAAATAGTTAATTGGGTAACCACGTTGTACAAAGGAGCTAAGATGAGGGTACGGATTAATGGATGCTTGGAGGAGATTGTAATAGGTAGGGGACTTAGGCAGGGGTGTCCCATGTTACAAATGTTGTTTGCGTGCATTCAGGACCCCTTCTATAGAATGGTTGAACGTTGTGTATGTAACATGAGTGGGGGTGTGGGGGAGGTAGTGAAAGTGTGGCTTGGAATAATAGGATATGTAGATGATACAACAGTCCTGGTTTGGGAAGGGATGGCATTGGGGGTTTTGGATGATGTTGTGTAATTGTTTGGAAGTGCAACAGGGATGCAGGTAAATAGTGAGAAGTCAACGGTCATGGGGTTGGGTGATTGGGTGAAGGGGGGGGGAGATGTAACGTTGTTAGGAAACAAACGGTGTGTTTAAAAATTTGTGGTATCATCTATAAGGATGACTTGGTTGCTGCTCGAGAGGAAAACTCAAACAGGCTGATGGAAAGGATCCTGGGGCGTCTGGGTGCATTGCGACCTCATCATCTGACTCTCGTGCAAAGACTGATTGTAATAAATGTATTATTGTATAGTAAGGTTTGGCATGTAGCAGCCATGTTTCCAATTACAGCGACGGCGATTGTGGGAATTCTGAGACGGGTATTTAAATTTTTGTGGGGTTCAAGGTGCGATTGGCTGAGGAGAGAGGTTGTTATGTTACCTGTGTGCATGGGTGGGTTGGGGTTGATGGATCTGAGAAGGAGGGTTAAATGTGTGTTTCTTAAATGGGAGGTTTTGCGCGAAGGAGTGAGGGAAGGGGGAGCTGAAAAAAGTACATGATAGGTTGGGTAAGTTGTATGGTGGTGTGGAGTTGAGGGAATGTGAAACTGTTTTGAGGGCTTTGATGTTGGTTAGAGAACCCAGGAAAATTCGAATAGGGGTTTTGTGTAGGTTGCTTGCAGGGAGGATTGTTGTACCAGTTGAGGGATTGTTCCCCATGTACACGTGGAAGAGTATTTGGTATAGGTTTAGCAAGCTGAAGTTGAAGCCTAGGGTGAGGGAGGTAACGTATCGTTTTCTGCATGGCATACTACCGTCGGGGGAGGTACTAAGAATCAGAAGGGTAATTGTGGGCGGGAGGTGTGGAATCTTCGGTGGGGATGAGACGGCGTTTCATGCAGTATACTTTTGTGAGGGACTGGAGGGTGTTAGGTATTGGTTAAGTAAGGCGGTACAGAGGTTGGGGGGCCGAGGGGTGTCGGTTCTGCATGCACTAAGCCTAGATGTGGGAGGGTTCGACGAGAGTGTCACAAGAGCTTTGGATTATATAATGGTGGATTATATATATATATCGTGGGTGATGAGGAGGAGGGGGGTTTGTGAGGTGAGGAAGCGGGTACTAACGGTAACGGTTTATCGTATGATGTGTCGTAACAGAGAACTATATGGGAGGAGGTGTGCGAAGGATTTTTCGGAAGGTTATAGAATGTTAACGTTAGGGTTTCTCATGAATCTGCGACTTGGGCTGAGTGAGTAAGGGATGGGGGTTTGGGGATTACATATGAGAAGAGAGAAGTCAAGGGGACACAGCGGGGTCGCCTCCTGGGGAGGGGTGAGAATGAGGTGTATGAGTATAGAAGGTGTAGATGTGTGGCATAAGTGTATGTAGCATGCAAGTGGGTACAGAAAGCAATGGTGATGAAAGACGTAATTATGAAGTAACGTATGGAGAATTCTGTGATTGATGTGTCAGGGTCATCACGACCTGCTTAATATATTAAATGTGAATGGTGTTAAGATTATAGGTGTAAGACCTTGCAGGAGCTTTTGGGTCTATGTAGATTGTACGTATATAGCCTTTATTGGGCATGTTTCATGTGCGATATTCGTATCACAATAATAATGTCTTTCACCTTTTTCCTGTTGATTTAATTTTGTGGCTGGAAGGTAATGACTTAGTAAAGTTGAAATTTGGAACTGAATTAAAGTTCCTGTAAAGACAAATGTAATGTTTTAGAGAATTTTCTAGTGACATCTTATTTGGAATTGACCTTTGTCAACGAATTAATGTAATCACTTTTATATACTAAGGGAAGGTTGGTATTAACGGATTATTTATAAACTTCTTTATTTTGACCCTGAACCTGTGTTACAGTAATTTATGTCCATTTTAATTTATCGTAACCTAAAGGCAGTTTACAATATTTTTTAATGTATTTTATTTTAGACCCTGGTAAGTTTGAGGTTTTAAATCTGTTTATGTCATTTATAAAGTTTATGGCGTTATGTTCAAGATAAACCATTTTTTTTTGTATTTTGTTTTTAGATAGAAGCGTTGGGGAGAAGGAACATGCAAGGAGGCTTTTACTGGCCCATAGCGAGGCCTTCACGCTTTAAACCCTGACAACTGGGTTTTGTCTCTTTAATATAATGTGATCATCCTGTGGAAGACGCTGATTAATATTTATTAAGTATAAGTGGAGACTTAAGATTTTTATTATTTTTCAATGACTAAAGAGGGATTGTAGTGAGGCACGTAGGTATGTTTTTAGGCAATTTTCTTGTATAGGTTGTTAGTTGGGGAAGATCATGTACTTGTTTTAATGAATTATGATGTAGGTCATTCCTCTTATTGACTAATGTGAAGGTTGTGAACCTTTGTTAAAGTCATATTATGTTAACTATATAAACCTAAAAGGTTTAGTTTCAATAGATGTTTATATAATTTCATTTATATTTGGCCCTGTTACTGTGGTCACCTGTAAGTTATGTTTGCTAAGGTTTCTAATGAGGTTAGCGGTAGCATCACCCATTTTTCTTTTTTCTTATTGTTAAGTATGTTATATGGAAATATTTGTGAGTGTATATGTGTTGTTATATTTTGTCAGTGTATGTTGTGTAGGATTGAGGATCATACTGTACTAATTTAATGTCTTTTTATTTTATGTTAAGCTGTAAAGTTTTGTAAATAAAATATAAAAAAAAAACAAAATGTCGGGCATAACCCGTAACAAAAACCTAGTATAGCCCAATAAAGTATGTATGCATAATAAAAATTCTTTATTTATGAATATTTTTAATCAATATGAAACATGGAATGATCTATTATTAGTCAATAAAGATTTATTGAGAAATAATTCTGAACATTATTCTGGATGGACAAAGATTCGCTTCTCAAAATATTCCATAAAAATTATTGGAAGAACAACGATTCTTCCAACTTGATATACATGGAATATTTTTTATTTTTTAAGAACAATTGTTATTCCTCACTGAATGAAAAAAAAAATAATGATCACAAGTAAAGAGTGAGCAGGATGGGGGGAAGTCTTAAGTGTCTTGACTAAACACAGTACGATAATTAATACATGCCATTAACATTACATTATGTCATGAGGGAAGGTTTTATTCCGACAGCTGCAGCAAAGGAAAGAAAAAATGATGATAAACTGATACAATAAAAGATAGATGGAGTTAGGTGGATGCAAACCAAGGTTATTTTAAGAAGGTTATCTGCGCCATGGTGACCTTAAAAATTACTTGGTGAGGGAGAAGGGTGTGAGGATCGTGAACAGTGGGTAGTTTGTAGGTCGTGGGTGGGTTGTGGTTGAGTGACGGGTAATGAATGAGTCGGCTGGGGTATGTGCTGGGCACTGGGGTGAGCAAAATAAATATTAGAGCAATAATAAAGAAAATTACAGTAAAATAAACCTGGATGATTGGTGAAGCATCAACGTGAATCTGGGCTTACTGGCCAGACATGGCGGTGGGACGACTATAAGGCAAATCATACATTGATTGATTAGTTCTGGGCTTTAGGGTAAGAAAATATTAGAGTAGGTTAAGGAATATAAGGTTTGGTAAGATTACGTTACATCTGGATAAGTTAAGTTAAACTAAGTTAGGTTAGGAGGTGTTAGGCTATGTGGTAAGTCTACATGGAGTTCCAACACCCGAAAACAAAGCGGCGGTCATAGCGTCATAGCGAGGGTGACCACAGTGTGTGACCGTCTGTTACTCTGGGACAAGTCAGCATTCTCAGGTTGGTCACTGCTCTCATGATCGCTAGACGCTTCGCTCAGACTAAACCTCCTGACCATCCTTCACCCCCATACCAGGTCTGGTACCTCCACAACCTTAATACTCGACTTTTCAACCTTCTGCTTCTTTCAGTTTTATATTGGTTATGCTTAATCTCATGGCAACCATCACAACAACGACAACAACAACAACAATAACAACCACAAAAAATAACAAAATTAATATCAACAGCTACAAGAAGTACAAGAGTCTGATATGAGAAAGATATCATATCCCTCCAGAGAGAGAAGAGAGAGAGAGAGAGAGAGAGAGAGAGACAGAGAGAGAGAGAGAGAGAGAGAGAGAGAGAGAGAGAGAGAGAGAGAGAGTGAGTGAGTGAGTGAGTGAAGACGTGTAACAGTGTGCTCCACAAACTTTCTAAATATTACTTAAATACGAGGGTTCGTGAGGATAAAAACTGTTCAGTGACGTAGTACTACCTACAACACATTAGTACAAATAAGCCAACTCCTCCACTGAATTGAATATAAGTAATATCAGTGATATTTAAGTGTGGTATGGTGAAGATATGGTGTGAGTGAGGGGACAGCAGCAGGCCTAGGAGTGACGTCACTATTGCCTTCACAGTGAGCATCTAATATTATGTGTTTTGTGCTATGTACTAGCATCTGGGTCTTTATAACAACGTGACTGGTACAATGCAACATAGTGATTTGTGTAACATCTTCCATTATTGGAAAAGTGGATAGCAGTGGTCAGTGGTCAGTCGTCATGTGAGGTCACAGACCCTGAGCTGCTTTGGGGATTAGCGTGGACGGTTACAAAGCATGGCATGCTTCTGCAGTGTTTTAAAAATTGAGGTTGGAGAGTTGAAGGAGGAGGTCTTGCTTCTCCAGGAGGAGATTAGGAGGCTGAAGGTCCACCTCAATGGGTCTGGGAGAGAGTGTGAGGTGGCTGGAGTTGTGGGGAATGAGGCTTCTAGCAGTGAGGTGCAGTCTGTCTCTCGCTGTGAGGAGGCTGTAGTTGGGGAGGTAGCAACGGCTACCAGCAGTGAGGTGCAGCCCAGCACCTGCTACAAGTGGCGAGTGGTTCACAGTAATGGGAGGTGCATCAGAGTAAGGAAAGTTAAGAGTGAAGATCTGAAGTAAGAAATGCTTCTCTGTTCTTCAGGTTGAATGTACTTCAGTGGCCAGTGAAGGTAAAGGTACTACTGCCCCTGCTAATGGAGGTAAGCGCATTCTTGTGGTTGGTGACTCTCAGGTAAGATATATTGACCGTGCTTTTTGTAATAGGAATAAGAAGATGAGAGATAGAGTGTGCTTCCCTGAGCTGGTGTTGGGGACATTGTCAACAGGCTGGATAATATCATGTCAGGTAATGGGAACAAGCCCATTATCTGTCTCAGTGCTTGGTGGAAATGATATTGGGAAGGGTAGGAGAGAAGAGCTGCTAGATAAGTACAGGTCAGCTATAGATTTCATTAAGTCTAAGGGAGGGTCCCAATCATATGTAGCATCTTGCCTAGAAGGGGAGTAGGAAATGAATGTTGTCTAGGGCAATTGGTGTAAATTGCTGGCTAGACAGATACTGCAAGGAACTTGCAATCCCATTCATTGACAACTGGAACAACTTTTATGGCAAACATGATATGTATGCAAGGGTGGGGTACATCTCTCTGGGGCAGGGGTGGTAGCACTTGCAGACTCGATTGAGAAGGCCATTGGTGAAATGCCTTGATTTAAACTGATGGAAGATAGAGGTATGGGTGTATGTGGGAAACAAGCAGGTTGCAACCTAGGGTTGGAAACAGTAAATGTATAAAAGGCATTCGCATGAAGTTATAAATAAAGACAATAGATCAGGTCAGCAAACAAAGGGGGACAGCAGAGGGCAGCAAGGGACTAGCTCCTTAAGGTTTACTATACTAATAGCAGGAGTGTAAGAAATAAGATAGATGAGCTAAGATTAATTGCAAGTGCAGGAAACATAGATATTATTGCTATAACAGAGACCTGGCTCAATCTGAAAGATAGAGAGATGCCCTCTGAATGTCACATACAAGGCTATAAATTATTCCACACTGACAGGGTCAACAGGAAAGGTGGTGGAGTAGCGATGTATGTCAGAGACAATTTAAATTGTTGTGTTAGACAAGATATTAAATTAGAAGCGTCAGCCACTGAATCTGTTTGGTTACAGCTTCTCGAGGGCCGAGAAAAACTAATTTTGGGTGTGATTTACAGGGCCCCAAATCTTGATAGGGAGTGCAGTAAACTTCTATGGGACGAAATTCGTAAGGCATCTACATACGAAAATGTTGTGCTAATGGGAGATTTCAACTATAGACAGATTGACTGGATCAATTTGACAGGAAATTTAGAGTCAGGTGACTTTCTTGATACGATCCAGGATTGTTTTTTAAAACAGTTTGTGACAGAGCCTACTAGGGGAAATAACCTCCTTGACTTGGTTCTTGCCAGTAGGAAACACTAATTAATAATCTTGAGGTTAATGATGAGCTTGGGGAAAGTGATCACAAATCACTCAGTTTTAATATATCATGGAATTCCCCTAATAATGGCAATCACGTCTCCGTCCCTGACTTTCGCTTGGCTGATTTCATAGGACTGAAAAATTACTTAGGTGGGCTGAACTGGAATGACCTGACTAAGGGTCAGGTAGGTGGTGATGGTTGCTGATATGATGCTTTCCAGGGCATAGTTCTAGCCCTCAGTCAATTATGTTCCAAATAGGGAAATCAGATCAAACAAAAATGATCCTAAATGGATGAACAATAGATTAAAATATCTGATTGGTCAAAAGAGGGGCATATATAGGCAAATCAAAAGAGGAGAGGGGCAATTAAGAAATCGATATATTCATTTAAAGAGAGAAATAAAAAAGGGAATTAGAAAAGCAAAAAGAGTTATGAGGTTAAAGTTGCAAGAGAATCGAAGACTAACCCAAAAGGATTCTTTCAGGTATACAGAAGTAAGATCAGGGACAAGATAGGCCCACTCAAAAGTTCCTCGGGTCAGCTCACTGACAGTGATAAGAAATGTGTAGAATTTTTAACACATACTTCCTCTCAGTTTTTACACAGGAGGATACCAGCGATATTCCAGTATGATAAATTATGTAGAACAGGACGATAATAAACTGTGCACGATTAGGGTCACAAGTGACTGGTCCTTAGGCAAATAGATAAATTAAAGCCTAACAAATCCCCAGGCCCTGATGAACTGTATGCAAGGGTTCTAAAGGAATGTAAAGAGGAGCTTAGCACACCTTTGGCTAATCTTTTCAACATATCACTACAAACTGGCATGGTGCCAGATAAGTGGAAAATGGCAAATGTGATACCTATTTTCAAAATAGGTGACAGGTCCTTAGCTTCGAACTATAGACCAATAAGCTTAACCTCCATAGTGGGAAATTTATGAATCAATAATTGCCGAGGCAGTTCGTAGCCACCTTGAAAAGCATAAATTAATCAACGAATCTCAGCATGGTTTTTACAAGGGGCGTTCCTGCCTTACGAATTTATTAACTTTTTTCACTAAGGTATTTGAGGAGGTAGATCATGGTAATGAATATGATATTGTGTATATGGACCTCAGTAAGGCTTTTGACAGGGTCCCACATCAGAGACTATTGAGGAAAATTAAAGCACATGGAATAGGAGGAGAATTTTTTTCTGGATAGAGGCATGGTTGACCAAATAGGCTGCAGCGAGTTTGGCATAAATGGGGAGAAATCAGGATGGGGAAGCGTTTACGAGCGGTTGATCCACGGGGTCAGTGTTGGGCCCCTGCTGTCACATTCTACATAAACGGACATAGATGAGGGAATAAAGAGGAATCGGCAAAGTTTTGCCGGATGACACAAAATAGGCCGTCGAATTCATTCTGACGAGGACATTCGAAGCACTCCAGGAGATTTAAAGTGACTGATGCAGTGGTCGGGAGTGGAGATGCAGTTTAATATAGACAAATGCAAAGTTTAAATGAATTGGACAGGACAATTACCATGCAACATATAAACTATATAATGTTGATCTTAATATTACGGATTGCGAAAAAATGATTAGGAGTTCTGGTAGCAGTATTGAAACCCAAGACAACTGTGCATAAGTTGTTCGCAAATAAAGTAATTGATTCCTTGGCTTATATCAAAGAAGCATAAATAATAGGAGTCCTTCAGGTTGTTCTTAACTCTATACATCCTTGGTTAGGCCTATTTAGATTATGCTGCCACAGTTTGGTCACACGAATTACAGGATGGATATAAATTCTCTGGAAAATGTAAAATGAGAGGATGACAAAGTTGATCCCATGTATCAGAAACTCCTATGAGGATCGAACGATGGGCCTGAATCTGCACTCTCTAGAAAGACGAAGAATTGGGGGGGTTATGATTGAAGGTGTATAAATGGATGTCAGGGAATAAAATAAAGGGGATAGATGTAAAATAGGGTGCTGAAAAATATTTAGCCTAGACAGGACTCGCAGCAATGGTTTTAAGTTGGAAAAAATTCAGATTCAGGAAGGATATAGGAAGTTTCTGGTTTGGTATTAGAGTTGTGGGATGAGTGGAACAAACTCCCGAAGTACAGTTAGTCAGTTATAGAGGCGCAGAAGTTGTGTAGCTTTAAAAATGGGTTGGATAAATCATGAGTGGATGTGGGTGGGTTGTGTGTTGGACCTGATAGCTTGTGCTAAGGTCGGTTGCCGTGTATCTCCCTTAAGTCTAGTGACCTGACCTGACTAGGTTGCGAGTGCATTGCTTATCCCGGGTGGAGACTTGGACTGCCTCGCAGGGGCAGTAGCTTCTGCAGTGTTCCTTCGTCTTTGTTGTATGTTCTTATAAACAGTGTTTTTTAAGTGATTGTGAGAAGAAGGCAACACTTCCAGCTCGTTGGCAACTGCGCCCGACTCACTACCCACCCGGATATAAAAACCCCCACCCACGGATTACTCCACCCACCCAGATACACACCCCCCTTCTCTCTGTGAACTTAATTGCAAACTACAAGCCTCCTTCTTGCTGACTTTCAATTGCAAAATAGCAAGAAATATATACGCTATCTGGTATTGTCCAGTACTTACTGCAGTGTTATTTTATTAGTGGGTATACCACAAGGGACAAAATTTTTTTAGCTTAGTGTAAGGAGCCTACTGTTCATTACTGCCAACAGATTGCAATTCCAGAAGAGAATTTTGTTGCAGCCAGGTTGAAAATTTCGTGGAATGAAGTAATCCATAATCCTGTGGGATATGTGGATACAGCTGGAGTAAGGGGGAAGGCTCAGATGTCCTACTCAGGGACTTCTGTCAAAAGATCAAGACTGCTCTTGTTCTGTGTTGTAATGTTGCAGCTAGATTATCCATCAAAGGGAAAGACTTCATTGAGCTCCTCAAATATTAGATAGCCTCAAGTATTGTAGAAGGTCAGTGTAAGCTAATCAAAGTGAAGTAAAGCTGCTCAGTGATGTGTCAATTGACAAAGACTGGAAGTCCTACATGTGCTTAACTCAGGGGTAAATAATGGTGGAATTCTGTATCGCTATGGTTCACAGGATGACCAGAGTTCAAAACACTACATTTGGGAATTCCTAAACTAATATTTCCTTGACCAACAGAGGGAACAAATCCTTTCCAGCAATGAAGGAAACTGGACATCTCTGCTTCAGCCACAGCCAGTCCACTTGACAGTGCACATACATCTCTGATCCTACCACCTGTCAGCACACCTGCCGACACTATTCCAGAATCTGGCAGCAGTGCTTCATCAGCAAGCTTGTGGTCAGGAGTTTCTTCACCAGAATTGGTTCAGTTAATAATCAGTGAATATCCACTTAACTTGATCACCTACTGCGCCAAAGTACGATACAGCAGGGACTATCTGTCAGAACTGGTAGGAGGACGGGGCAGAGGGGTGGGAATGGGACGTGGAAGTGGAGTGGAGGAGGAACTGAATCTGCAGGTTGTCTCACCCTCCACTAAACAGTTCCAGTGGCGAACCTGCGGACAAATCTGCAAAAACAGGAGGTGCATCAATCAAGGGTCCACCTCCAGGCACAAGGCGGTGCTCCTCACTGTCACCGGAAGGGGCACATGCCAGGAAACTGCCTGAGATCCAGGTGTAATTACGCTAGAAGAAAGGACATCAGGGAGACCAGTGTCGGAAGATAAAGGAACTTGGACAGAACAGTGCACAACTTTTGTTGAGACTGGTCTCAGAACAACCAGCAGGAATCTATGTATTGGTGAAACACTTCTCACACGTCGCCACTTACTACTCTATCCAGCCCAAACAGGTGTATTGTGCCTTATACAAGGACACAGACTACACCTGTGATGCTCAGTACCGCACTTTCCAAGGGCAGGCACCTTACATGCCTACACACCCACCACTCAAGCTGACACATCAGCATGAGGAGCCAGTCTATTCAGATAATGTCGGCCCAACTTTTGATGTTTCGATTATAATGGTAGAGAGCCAACAGATTTTGTGAAATCGAAGTCCCGACATGATAGTGCTGTCTGGAAACATTTTTGGATGACGGAACTCCAGGAAAAATTTTGCAAGAAAGGCTGGCTTCACCTAAGGATGAGAAGAGACAGGCAAGGGCAAGGAGGGTGGTGTTTGACTGTGTGCTTCTCCTATAAGTGTTCATGCTAGCACATTGATATAATTGCCACCCTACACTCTTGAAATGATGTTCTTAAGCTCTGCATGAAACACTAGTACCTCTGTACTAGCTTGTGCAATGTTACAGACCTCAAGTGGCAACATGCGATTCATCAACTTCTAATGGAAATATTGACTCCTTCTGCTACACACAATGTCAACTATATAATTGTTGGTGACCTCAACTAGAACCTTATACAGGGGGAATTTGATGACTTCTGTGCAGTGTTTGACAGTGCGTTTTGTTGATTTCTCTACTACATTCTGGCTACTCCTTGGACCCAGTAGTGTGTGATTCTGGCAGAAGGCTAGTCACTTGTCATCCCCTCGGCTTCTATGTTGGATCGTTGTACTCAAGGCTTGGTTTTTTCGACACTTAAAATACCAACAGAACGAAGATGTAGTGAGGAGTCCACCACGCAAAACTGGCTATGGGAAAGAGGTAATTGCAGCCTTAGCAGAGCTCGCCACCACGATTGGAATGCTCTTCTCCAGGAGATGTTGACAAAAACAAGTGAATGACTTCATGGAACAACCTTAATCTACAACAAGAATGCATTCCTCACCAGCTGTATGTTGGCGAGCTACTAGATCAGCTTGGTTTGGTTTTCTTTTGTAGAGGGGGCTGTACTGCTAGTACAAAGCATGGCGAAGTATAAGAGAACATCCTACCACTATAACAGGGAACTTGCCCACAGGAAAGCCTGTAGGCATATGGGTGACTTTTTAAAAGTGGGCATTGACCTAAAAGGGAGGTGGACACTAAAAGAAAGCTAGCATCAGGTAGGGGTAGGTCCCAAAAATGGTGGTCCCTGGATCAAGGACAGACAAGGTTATCTGCTGTTGAATCATTCCCACCTCTAAATCGGCAGGATGGGACCACCTCTACTAGTACGTGAAGAGAAGGCGGACCTCTTTGTGAACACTTTGTACCAAAATGCAAGTTCTGATCCAGCAGGGTCCCTCCTTGGCTAAGCTGCAAGAACTGTGTCAAATTGTCAGTCGGTGACAATAAGGCAGGAAGGAGGTTGCATTTCCTTCTTAAATTTCTTGTACAAAGGAACAGGCTGTGGGCTGACCAAGTTGAGCCCAGATTGTTGAGGACGTGTTGCAGTCCAGCTAGCAGCACTCTAACTCGCATCTTTCAGCACTGCTAGCTACAGTGTATCCGGGACCTCTCTATGGAAAGAGGCAAATGTAGTCCCTGTTACAAAAGAAGAGCAGCAGCAGAAATCAGGCAAACTTAATGACCAGGTCACTCTGTCAATCACTGGTAAAGAGCTCTTGAGACAAAAATCTAAGAACAATACAGAGTTTTTTGACTATACTCCTACTTTGTGATGTCATATGCTCTTACAGAAAGGTTACTCATGTGTGATTGTTGTAAACCTCTCCACTAAGTGGCCACCAGTACTGGAGAATCTAAAGTCGCTGTGTGGTGCATGGTCATTGCTGGCGCTTTCGGTCCGGGTTTGTTTGCACAGGGTCTCTTGCAAAATTCAGACTGGAATTTGCAGGATCTACACTTTGTCTTCTCAGTGATTATCTTCATTGTTGAGATAATGGCAAATTACAGCTAAGCTTATCATATTGTATAAGGGAAACTAACTTAGAAAGACAGCTTTTGCATGCACAGCCCGCCGTGCAGACGAGAGTCGTGAGAAGCTGTCGAAGTTATTCTAACGGGCTGATAATTACGTTATATTTTGTAAGATTATAATTACCCCTAGGGGGTGTTAGGTCAGATTTTTCTTTCACTGTTTGCTGACAAATTATGACTTGTTTGGATCAAAAGTCGCATACCTTACTGCAGACTCTATAGGTTGATTAAAAATCCTTGTGATCAAGAACTGGCAGTCACGTATACAAGAAATTCGTAACTACTTGCTTTGTATCGTGAAGCTATGGTGTTTTTCACACCTACGAAAGCTTTAGGTGACTTGATAGAAGCTGAAGTGTCCTTGGATGTTCACGTCTTCCATAGTTTAGGGGAATACGCCCACTGGTACTCTTGTTCCAAGATTTGTCTTATTGGTTCACAATTTATCACTAAAGAAGTGATCCCACATTCTCTTAAGTGTTTATTGAGTTTTATGAGATACTTTGTTCACACTACGCACAGATCAGTGTTTTTGTTGGTGATCAGGGTCAGTGGGTCACTCTCAGTAGAGTAAAAGTAATCTGAAGACCGCCACGCGCCCACGCTGTTACTCCCTCTAGAAAGGAAAAAGCTGACTAGTACTTTTACTTCCTTGCCACTTCACATGAAGCAAAGCAGATGTTTGATTCTTTGTGTCTTAGGCCTAGACAACAATACACTATCTTTAATGATAATAAATTGGGAGCAGGATTTTCCTTAATTGTCCTGCTAAGGTAAGAGATGGACTGTCTCCTATTAAACTACACTTGGCAACACTGGACCGCACGGAGCGGTGGTCGCTTGACCACAGGTCGTATACTGGTACTGCATCTGGGATCAATTAATCGCTGTAGCAGTATACTAGATATTTGACCCTTCTGAGAGGGGCTGGGCTCAGGGGCTGAAGGGGCTGAAGGGGCTGAAGGGGGCTCATACCCCCCTCCTGGAGAAAATTTCTCCACATTCATGGTAGATCTCTAAGTGTAGTTCTCAATGGAACGGAATCAGCAAGACATCCTATTGGGGCAAGTGTTCCACAAGGAAGTGTGCTGGGAAACATTGTTTATGGAATGTCTCTCAAGACCTTCTTCATCAAATCCAGAAATCCATGATATGCAGGACGATGAACAATGACTTCATATCCAAGAGGAGAATGCCAGCTGTGCTCAAGCTATATCAATCCACCTGCTGAGAAGATATATCAGCTTGGGGAAATCGGACGGCAAGTAAACATGTGTCTCTGGATAAACGCAAAAATGATCGTCTATAGGTACCATGATGGTAATGCTGGTCGCATGCGTAGTAAGGTATGAATGGGAGGGTGTTGGGCACTGGAAGAAGAAGGTGATATCCTTGGGGTGAAATTTGGACTCCAATCTAACCATGAAGAACCACGTTCTATATCTTGCAACACAAGGCATCAGGACGTATCTTACTGAGAGGGAAACGTAGGGTGAGTTGGAAATAGGGTTACGGTTTGTTCGGCAACCAGGAAAAGTAGAGAGAGTTTCGCGCGCACCTTCGTCTTGGCGGGCTGAGGCGAAATTGTTCTTGGTGTCTGATTTGTTTAATGTTTACTTTGATAAGTTGTGACCTTGCTGTGTGTGGGTTGTGGTGTTGGAGAGTACTTCACTCCCATTTCTCCTAATCAGGTAGGGTGATTACCAGGTGTATTAAGTTTATTCCTTTCTTTTGTTTGCTGGTTACCAGTAATGATTTTGGCATTTATCACTCTATTCCATTCTTAAATGTTATATTATCATAACCATTGATAACCAGTGTATTTTTTCTTATTACCAGCTCTGTTCCTGGCGTGGTCATCCAGGGTAGACGCCAGATAAAGGAGCGAGACATTTGTTAATGGGACTTATTAACATTATTGGACTACTACTGGCCCTTATTTTACTTGTGGTGCTCCAACCAAGTGGTAGAGGAGATTCCAATACATCGGACTGTTACCATCCGCCCAGGATAACCTACACCTTTAACATCAGAGATCTGTCCAGGGTCTTACCTACTCCTGCCCGACTACACCACCAGAGGTCATTTTTATTATATTTAAATTTTAAGTAAAATCCTCAAAAGTCATTATTCTTATTTTTCCTAGAGTCTTTTTTTTTTGTTTTAATTATTTTTCCATTAGTATTTTGTACAGATGGAAGGCGTTCCACTGACACTTAGAGCACTTCGCCGTATCTCGCATTTACTTGACAGTAGGGGTTGCAAGATTCAGTACGAGGCACAAGTACGCTCACACCTTGAGTATGCTCCACTTTCTTGGTTTGCCTGCCCCCCCTCTCATCTGCGACTGCTTGACAGAGTAGAGAACAGAGCAAGACGTCTCATCTCTCGCCTGGACCCATCCTGGATAGATCTGTCATTTCAGCAGAGCCTTCAACATAGGAGGGATGTGGGTGGCCTTACTGTTATGTACAAGGCCAATATTGTCAAAGTACCATACTTGGATCCACTTCGACGGCAGCGTGAAACAAGCTTTTATACCACAAGACGGGCAGAAAGCAGCAACTTCACTCTGGCTGTACCCTTCTCCAGAACATCACTCCATCTGAGATCATATATACCCAGGATGACTCGAGTATGGAACACATTCGTACAGCATAATGATGTCAACGAGATAAAGTCAGTTGATCAAATGAAAATGCTGGCCCACAGATGGCTCCAACTTCATCCTGTTCCCTACTTGTATGTCTCATAACAATAAAAATACTTGTATGTTTCATAGCAATAAAAATGCTTTCAAATGAGCTGATGTAGGTAACAGCTCTTAGCTTGCCAATAAAGTTAGGAATCCTTAACCTGTAAATAACTTGTCAATAAAGCTAGGGATCCTTAACCTTGTCAAACCCTGTGTAAGTTTTGATTTTTAACTTAGAGGATTAGCCACCCAGGAGAACCCATTGGAGACTATTTATTTCCATTTTTGTCCTTCAATTTTCTCCCCCAGGATGCGACCCCCACTACTCTCGGCTAATATCCAGGTACCTGCTTACAAGGGCAGAAGGTGTAAGTGAACATGCCCAATGTTTCACCTTTGCCATGGATAGCTCCTGGTCCCTCAGTGTGTGAGAGGACGCTACCAACAAAACCACAAGCACACACATGCAACATTCACCAATAAATTATTTTTTTCTCAGTTACTGTAAAAATAATCCCTTAATCAATGAACAAATAATTGTTTCACAGTTAAAAAGCAAATTATTAAACAATTATGGATCTAAATAAACATTTATGAATAAATCAATAATGACATATGTCATGAACAATTATGCCTCAGTCAATGAATAATTATGCCTCAGTCAATGAACAATTATGCCTCAGTCAATGAACAATTATGCCTCAGTCAATGAATAATTATGCCTCAGTCAATGAACAATTATGCCTCAGTCAATGAACAATTATGCCTCAGTCAATGAATAATTATGCCTCAGTCAATGAACAATTATGCCTCAGTCAATGAATAATTATGCCTCAGTCAATGAACAATTATGCCTCAGTCAATGAATAATTATGCCTCAGTCAATGAACAATTATGCCTCAGTCAATGAATAATTATGCCTCAGTCAATGAACAATTATGCCTCAGTCAATGAATAATTATGCCTCAGTCAATGAACAATTATGCCTCAGTCAATGAATAATTATGCCTCAGTCAATGAACAATTATGCCTCAGTCAATGAACAATTATGCCTCAGTCAATGAATAATTATGCCTCAGTCAATGAACAATTATGCCTCAGTCAATGAATAATTATGCCTCAGTCAATGAACAATTATGCCTCAGTCAATGAACAATTATGCCTCAGTCAATGAATAATTATGCCTCAGTCAATGAACAACTATGCCTCCATCAATGAACAATTATGCTTCAGTCAATGAACAATTATGCCTCAGTCAAAGAATAACAATGTATCAATCATTGAAAAATTTTGCTTCAATAGAAAAAGTGTATCAGTCAGTCAGCAATTATGTATACCAGAGTTGCACGCGAAAATCACTCAGTACGAAACAAAATACTCGGCAGGCGGTGCAACGTCCCCC
>NW_026506785.1:0-24442 GCF_026875155.1 Cherax quadricarinatus
GGCAGCGACCCACGGAGCTATCACGTGATCGAGGGGGGGGGTGTCCTCACCTCACCTGAAGTATTCAGTCTGGTCTAGACTCTCTTGGTGGTTGGACAGATTGTCTGTCTCATTATTCTTGTTAGTTCTGTAAAACTCTGTTCACAGAACCTTGTATAGACTTAGTGATTTTCGACGTTGTACTGAGGTTGTGTGTCACATAGACACTCTGAGCACCTCAGGTCCTGAGCTGTAGCTTCTAAACCTAACTGGTACTGGCATCTGTGTATTATCACAGTCGGGGATTTTCTTATGCGAACTTAGATTCAGTAGTATAGGAGTTTTATGAATTTCGTGGAGGATCTGCTGATGGTCCCTACTTAGTGTCGTTATATTATCTCCTTGTTCTGATTCTGGGTTGCAGTTGCTTGTTATATTGCTATTGGGTTTAGCATTCTTGTTGTTGTTCAAGCAGACAGTTCTGATTGCCAGTTGGTCAAGAAGTTAGTTTATTTGAGGACTTTGTCAGTCACTTGTTTAAGTCTAGTCGAGTCTTGAGACATAACGAACTACTTAGAGCACTTACACACATACACAAACTTACTTGTACTTATTTGTAATATCTTATTAAATGTTAATGCACCAGACGGTACTTAAGAATTATAAATGTGATATGTGCTTTCAGCACAATACTATTGTATACGAGAGAGATTAATATTATTTTGATTACTGTGATTAATTTAATTTAATTTGATAATATACCTCTAGACTTAATAAATTTATTAAGTTTTAATTTCTCTAGTTAGTAGCCTACCAGTTGTAATCCTGAAGCACTATTGAATCATACTGAATTCTAATGGATAATTGGACTAGGATACTAACTACTTGTTACGAAAACCCAAGTAACAGGCTGGATGCTAGAAGGGCAGTCCTTTCTAGTATTCACTGGAGATCTCTAAGCTTTTAGAATCGCGTTTTTTGTAACAAATGGGGCCTGTGCGGGATGCTCTTGATCCAAGGTGTTTGGAGAAATTGTCCAGTTTGACATACTAGTAACTCTATGATCAAACACTTTGAGTACTTTCCTAATCTGAAGACTTTGAGTTTAGTCTTGTACAACATACCAGGTGGGATGTATGTACATGATGCAGTCTCTTGATCCAAGGAGATGGAAATACTGTTTATGAGTTCTAGCCGCTATGACAACCAACACTAAAAATTCCTATTAGGGATTATTGTTTCCCATAATTCAATTCTCTCGTAGTACAATTAGTTCGTGAGTATGCTAAAGTGAAACAGTTAATTGATACTCTGACTTTGTCTGAGTTAAGTACATTAAAACTTTCAGGACGTGTTGGCAAGTAGCCAAATATCTCGGTGTGAGTATAACAGGGAAATTACCACAGCTGAAAACTGTCAGGCATTAATTAAAGATATATTGTTTCTGCTCATAGCAGAGTATGTGTCTGATTATGATTCAGATTCAGAAAGTCTAGTGTCACAATTGGGAAATAGTTGACTCTATTTGAAGTTGAAGAAAGAGCAACTAGAGCTGAAGTGAGCCTAGTGTCTGAGCCTAGTGTAGATCAGTTCTCGCTCGCTCCTTCCTTCACTGGACACTAATAGTACAGAGTATAGCTGGTTATGCACAGCCTATACTAGTACGGTATGCTACCCTGTATCTACTTATCCTAGACCAGATTCTAGACTCTCTAGAGGACGTGTGGACCAAGTGTACGGACTCCTAAGTACCGTCAGACCATTGTTTAATTTTCCCTACTCCTCCTTACCTACTGGTCCTATCTCTCAGGAAAAACAGTTGTGAGGTTTGGAAACGCCTCAATATTTTGCAGGACTGCAACAAATTGAGGCACAGAGGAGATTGAACGAAGATAGATTTCCAAGGAAAATGTTCGTCTGTCTAAGACAACAGACTGATAGATCACAGGGACACATTTAATGTGCAAGAAAGCTGCATCTTTGGTTCCTAAGTTTTTTTGAAAGTGACTTAGACATATTTTGATGTGTTTGAGAAACCAGGCTCGTGCTATGAACTGGCCACGGTAAGCACTGGGCAACATTGCATGCATACAGCTTTGACATGAAGAGCTCAAACTTGTTCGGCTACTTTGCCATTTGCTTAGTACATTAGTTATGACGGTCAAACAAACAATTCTAGCGCGACGCATATATTGTTTCCTGTAAGTTATCCAAAGAGCATTTAGCTACGTTACAACGACGACAAGATCAACTTGACTGTTAGACCTCCCTCCCGCGATTGCTCGTGAGAAAAAAAGTTGCCATTTCAGAGTGTGGTGTAGGTCTGCCAAGTGTAAACAACTACAACAGCCTTGTTCAGTTTTTACTACATGAAGTGTTTAACAACTGTATGTCTGCTGGACATTACAAGTATATCTGGATGCATACTACCTCAGATATTCTGGAAACTTGCAGCAATTGCAGACAATTACGAGATTTCTCACCAACTTGTACGTACTAAAACACAGAGAAACTAGAGTAACTAATGATTGTTCCTAGAGTTGGCAAACCTAAATCAGCTGCTCATTTAGGTCGGCCTGATGTACTGTACTCGTAACTTCTCGTACCTTTACAGGAAAACTCACAATCCTGAAATCTGTCTCTGTGGCTAGACAGAAATCTAGATATCGAGAAGAAGAAAGTTTATGTAACCTTTGTAACAGAAAAAGGACATGCTAGAGAGTATTGCTATAAGTTAGAAAGAGATACGAGAAGTAGTCGTGCGGGATGGCGGCCCCCACTCAAGTCGATATCCTCTTCCGAGCAACAAAAGGCACCAAAATCTGCAATTCCTCTTATCTACTGTTTTAGATTAATGTTACTCAGGATTAGATGACTAGCGTCAGAACGTGTACTGACGAAAAGATTCGTCAGCGATGAGTCCTTACTTTTCGAGGAGATAAAGAGATAGGATTTAACGAATACATCTACTGAGATAATTTCTTTCAGAGACATGGCATGTATCTCACGTTATTAAGAGAAGATGTACTGCCATAACGACGATACCTATTGCAAGATAGATGTATTGTTAGAAGCCTATGGAGGGGCTGTTATAAAAGTGCCTCTGCACAAAAGTTTATATTGAAACAAGCTATTATACTGGTTATATTTCAGTGGGTATATCCAGTGGTGATTTCCCCTCAGGTCAGTGGACTTGTTATAGGGAACGATATCCTTTCATGCTTGGTATATGTAAAGAACCATTGTGATTGATAATAACACTGATTATATATTTTTTTTTTTTGTTTATTTTATTTATAACCAATACAGTATACATAAATTAAAAATAAAAGGAAAAACCCAGTAGGATCTCAATCCTGAAGGATTCGGCCATGGACATAAGAAAACCAACACAAAAATAAACTAACACAAATGGATTGCACCTAATTTACCTTGCAAGATATAGACTGTATAACATACAATGAATAACTTACGGCAAGAACATAGCTCGATAACCACAGTAAAAGGGTGTGAACTAACAATATAAACATTCAATGACATCAAAACCTAACTTTACATATAAATTTTACATAACATGGACATTGACAAAGACTCATTACAATGAAAAATAATATAACAATAGAAATGTAACAATTACTTCCAGCCTTCTCATTAATCAATAAACCACACCTAAACATCATAATCCTACTAGAACATCTACATACTTATCCCTAACATTAGATTTACATATACAAAATACAAATAATAACATACAAAGAAAACAGCTTGTCTTCAAAACGACTCTATTACAGTTACAATAAACCCGTATACAAAAATCTCAGACACAAAAGGAATGCGTCTATAAACTGGCTAGATATATCTGTATACCATACAGGCCAAAAAACTTACGTCAAGAACATAGCAATGAAAATACCTATATCAGGGTGCTGACAGTCTTAAGTACTTCTTAACATACAAAAAACCTAGAACATAACATAACCTAAAGAAAATAACCAACTTATATGGCAAAGTGAACAAAACCATTGTATAATACTATACAAAGTACATTGAAATGAACAATTTAAATATGTATCTAAAAGGGAACATACAACAAGCATGTTGAATACCTATAAACTACAATCACATCACCACAGTATTATCTTTGTATAACACATATGAGGACAAAAAGAAAAAACCAAACATACTTAGATCATGAATTGTGTCACTCAAACCTTCAAACACACAATATACTGTGAGATGTACCCTCTCACACTTACACACAATGTAGTGCAACAACACTAACTTACATATTATATTCAATAACCTTTCTGAAAAAAACAATGTGAAAAAAATTTTCTTACACACACTACCAGACCAAAAACTACATCACAAAAGAAGCTTATTTATTATATTACAAACACACAATCCACACTCGCTACAATCCATACACATTTCCATAATCAAGAAAACTAGCCCGCCGCAACCCCTTACTTTACACTTAATCTCTTTATTCCTTCAACCTGAATTAACGATAACCTTCAGTAAATGCTGTCTCCCTCTACCCCCATAAAGATCCCTTTGACGGCACTTTGTTCTATACATCGTGGCCCCTGAACCATCTTATACTTTCCTCGACTTACACCTCCCTCATTGCCAAGATATATTGATAAAAAATCAGTGTCCACATAAGCAAACGCATTCACCACCTGCTGACTCCACCCACTATATCTAAACTTAACACCGCAAACAAACACCTGTAACCCTTCCCCACCCACTAACCTAACTACCCCTACTTAGCCAGACCCTCCACATCTTCTAAACAAGTCAATTGTACACAGCGTGAAATATGGTTTCCGGACATCACACGCTTTGCACTCCCCACCCTCCCTTAGATCTCCTATTAAATACACAACCCCAGACGGCAAGATCCCCATGTAAAACCTAAACATAACTCCGCCCTGGACACCTGGTTTTACACGTAGTTGTTGAAGACATTTCCATACAGAACCCCATGCATACTTGGGTATGCTCCCTCAACTGGCCGCTACCACAGACCCACCCCCCACCCTCTCAAGAACCTTCAAATTTTTAAGCTTTTCGGATCCTTACGATCAGTAAAAAAACTCGCAACATAGCCTCCCCAAATATTAAATCCCTTACCCCTCCACCACCGTTGGCATATCCATGCGCTGGTCTTTCAAGGCCCCCCCTCGCTCACCCCTCTCCCTCACAAAAACCCCCTTTTCAGAAACACACTCAAATACGTTTTCAAGAGGTATTAAGCCCTAGCCCCCCCTGGCTAACGGAAGCGACACACCCTTACTTAGCCAGGTCACAACCCGAACCCCAATAAATCTGAATACCTGCAGTTGCAACCGTTGGAACCTCACACGTCGTAACGGATATATTGCCACCACGTGCCATAACTTGCATACAACAGGGACATTCTGGAATATTAACTACTTTGATGCAACGTTAATTGCTCTGCCCCTCAAACATCAATCTTTTTAAAACTCCAATCCACGTTGACGCTCGAATTTGGCCTCTTGTGCCATCCCTATTCCATTCCGCATGTACACTATCCCACATATCAAACAACTGATCTCCCACCCACGCCACCACCTCAACTGTCTCACCTTTATGTACACTATACCCTAGATCCCAAACTACTGGACTTTACTACATTAATTTTCATCCCCGTAGCCTCACCAAAAACGTCTATCACCCTTCACTTACTTATGTAAATCCCTCACATCCACTCACCAAGGACAGTCGTATCAACCACGTAACCCACTATACCCGCTTCACCTTCTCGTGCAAAACCAACCCTCGCTCTCGCCATACCCCACCTAACTGCCTATAAAGGGTTCATGAAGACATGCAAACAAATTTGCGACAGAGGGCATCCCTGTCGCCAAACACTTCCATTTGTATGCTATCACCTAGTCGTCCATTAACCTGAATTTCTCATAACTGCACCAGATACAAAGTTTTTGCCCAAGAAACAATTTCCCTCCCGGAAAACCAACCACAAACGCATAAAACTCTCCATAATGCTCCTTTTCTACGCTTTCCATAAGCAGCTCTCATTCCAGAGCCAAAACACCCCTCCCCCTCCCCCCTATGCTCTATAAAACTCCTAATAACTCCATGCCCTTCCATACATTGATCTACCCGGTATGCCATATTGTCCTCTAGCAATTAATTTACCTAAAAACCGTGTTGATTTGTTCCCTTAATACCCTTGGCAAAACTTAAATCACCGCACATAAATGCGATATTGCTCGGTAATCATCTACCGTGGTCTGTCCACCCTTCGGCACTAATACAACAACAGCAGGTCCTTTTGCTGCTCACCATTGCCCCACTCTCCTTCATTACATTGAAACAATTCTTGGACTAAAAATCTCCTCAATACTTCCCAATTTTAACATAAAATCATTAGGCAACCTCCGTTTCACCTGGTGCCTTACCTAAACTTGCAACCTGCTATAGCTTTGCCAATTTCCCCTTCCCTAATCTGTCCTTCCAAAGTCTCCCTATCTCTACCATCAAGCTCGCATTGGCCATAACCACCCATGTCCCTTAAAGGCATCATCTCGTATACCCACTTGTTGTGCATAAGACCTAAAACCATACATCAAGATATCCACTCATACCTTCAGTCGAATTCAATACCTGCCCTTCCCTATACCCTCCATCCCCACATGGAACAGTTAATACCATCATCTCCGTCGCCGCTCTCCTCTTACGCGGTCCTCTTCAATACACTGCCGATGGCCTATCACCCATAATAACAACCTCTACAACCCCGCAAAAACGCGCTGCACACCATCAAATTCTTCATTTTGCAAATTCCCCATAATGCTCTCCTTTATTCCCTCAATATCTCCCCACGGGTAACTAACCCTCCCAGTTCGTAGCAAGCCCTCAACTGCCCCTCAAGATAAGATTGGAAAACCCATACTTTAACCTATTATATTCCCTCCCATTACGTATCATAAAAATCCGTATTACCTGATTTCGCCACCAGAGTCCACCATCTAACCTGAATCACCATTCCCAGGCGCTTCTGCCTCAAACCCCTCCAAAACTGTTTAATATGACTGTTATATTCTTCTTCATGCAGCAACTTTACATTTAACTTCCAATACCCCCTCCCCTTCGTGGCAACCCCTCCCAACCCAAATCACCATAACACCCTATGATCAGAAAATACCACATCCAACACCCTCACCTATGTATTACTAGCCCTTTCTGGGGACGTACAAACGATCGAGCCTGCAGCATACCTCGCCTATATATGTATGCTCTACCTCCCCCCCCCACAGATATACGATTAAACCCACCCCTGATAACAATTCTCCCATGTTCCCATACAATGCCCCGCCCCCCTCGGTTCCACATCCTTACGCCTTATCACCACAGTTCCCAATCACCTCCTATCACGGCATACCCCTGGCAATCACACGCAAGTAGTAACCAACACGCCCTCACAAATTTATTCTTAACGCGTACGTCTCCATCTGCGGTCCATACACACCACACACACAACGTCAATCTGTACCTGACCCCATAATCTATCCACACATATACCCTCCCCTGCCCACACCTTCACAATGCCTGACAACCAACGGGCATAGTTTCCTTACCAATATAGCCCAACCGCCTTTCAATCTGACCGCATGGTCAACATCACCTTATATCCTTCCACCTTCAACTCATAACATGTCTATAATTATGCTCCTGCAAGAACACACGTCAACACCATGACGCTCAAATACTCCCTAAAACCATCACACCTTTCTCTGCGACCTCAAACCATTGATGTTCAATGTCAAGCACTTAAAACCGACAAAGGTGGTTTTCCCTCTTGACACAACCTTTTTGTCACCTGAATTCGCCTCATTGCACTTTATCCCTCCCCCCCCCTTTTTGTTTGCACTCTACTCGATCCCTGTCCCATGAGTGTCTTTGAACCCCTCTGCGTACATCCGCCATGTTTTCTTCCCTGGAACGTTGTGAGGGCGTAAGCACTTCATCTGAATCATAAAGCACATGCGGGCTTTCGCGTAGTACCGTCGACCTGCTTCTAGTCATCTAGCTTCATCCACGATGACCTCAACCTCCACCGTTATTCACCGACAAGGCAGCCTTTTCACACACCTTAGGACGAACTTACCTCGCCCCTCCCGGATCCATAATAGTCCCAAGATATACAGGAGCGTGCCTTATTCCTGATACGGCCGTGCCGAAATATCCACAAGCGTCGTCGATTTGCATTCCTCCTTGCTTCATTCACTTCCGCGATGATCTCCTCCATGCCTGAACCACGTCCCAAGGGAGGGTAGTCCCCCCCATCGTAGCACCCTGCCATCTTACTCTGCCTTCTCAACCTCCATCAACTCCATTGACGGCACTCTGACGGAGAGTTAGTGTCTGAAAAAGGCTGTTATTGCTCCACCTCTTCCTCACCTCTCATTTCTTCGTTGTTGCAGGTCGTTGTCTCCACGTCCTCTACCACATTGCGCTGCTCAGGTGTTTTACGTACCCACAACAAAAGGACAAGTGCGTCATTGCCTGGCGTAGTCACAAATACCTGAGTTCCTGAAATTCTTACATAACACACTATTACGACGGTATAGGATGTCGTTATCGTCTCTTTGCAGAGTAACGTACCCTCAGGTTATTCCCATATAATAAAAGCTGACCTTCTTCTGGCAGGAACCGTGTGTACGTCCATATTTACTCATGGCAAACCTTCTATGTCAGATGCATCCGCCTCGAATGGCACATTCCTGATTCTTCACCAAGTGAAGTAACTTGATACATCATGCATCTCACTGTGATCTGCTGATTCACAGTCTATGGCACTTCCTGAACTTGTTAACCACTGTTCATACTACTCGTCGAATTGAATTTACAGGGAAAATATCCTCTTCGTGCCATTCAAGGCAAAAGTCCACAAATTCTTCAGTAGCTACGCCGTAGGTGTCGCTAATTATTTCTGGGAGAAGTAGCTCCCTAGACGGCCACGTGATGCCCTCTACTGGTTAATTCAATACAGATTGTATAACTCTCCGGCGGACAAGCCTGCGCAATGTTGTGAAATATATTACTGCACCCCCCAATAGTCAACACCAGGGGGTAGCAGCAGCAAACGTCCTCTCTACTCAAGGGGCTCATGAGAGACGAATACTGTTGATAATTTGCCATTGAAGCTTGTTTAAGAGAAAACCTATTTTTATTTCCTCTCAGCGCAATTACTTGTGCTATGTTCAATGTACAACAACCATCTTTGTCTCTGTTGAGTTAGTGGATGACAATGATTTGGGGTTGAATATGTTGTTTAGTGACGCTCTGCGCCCCGGATCCATTAACAGACTCCCCGGTCCATCAACCTGTCATGACCACAACTGACGTTAAATTTCTTACTTATGTGATTTTAATCAGGGATCAGTTTGTTGATCAGTCATGGAAAGACTGAGGATATAGCAGTTACTGAGAGTGAAGCAAAAGGATCCGATAATGTTATATTTATAGTAACGGTGTACTGATGGAGAAAAATACATTGTAAGTTGTCAGCTGATAGTGTTTTCCACCACGTCAAGCTTCTATTGTGTTACCTGTTACATTTCGTGAACAAAAGCCATTGATTTTGCTCACAATAGTCCCATTAGAGGGACATTTGGTGTCAAGAAGACACTCGGTAAATGGCAAAACATTTTTTACTTGGCCAAAGATGAAGGTACAGTAGCTGATCATGTGCAACGTTGCCACATGTGTCAAGAGCAGGCAAAGACAGCGCACTCTCCTTCAACCTGCGCCTTCTCATTCCTATCCCATGCATGGTGAACCATTCTCACGTCTTATTATTGGATTGTGTTGTCCTTTGCTAGAAACCAAACTAGGAAACCAATACATAATTTACTATTATGGACCGCTGCAACACGCTATCCCGAGTTATTCCTATGAGAAAAATTAATTGCTCGTCTATTGGTGAGAGCGCTTGATGAAATTTTTCTCCCAGGTTGGATGCCAGAGAGGATTACAATCAGATCGGGATCTAATTTCCACTTTCTAGATCTTTCGAGGAAGCTTATCTCACCTAGGAATAAAAGTCTGTACTTTTCAACCTGTTATCATCCACAGTAACAAGGTGCTCTAGAGAAAATTTCTCAGTCATTGAAGTCTATGATGAGAGCTTTATTTGAGCATTTATCTATGAGGACTGGGTGAGGGTATAACCTTTTCCTTTTCTGTTCGCTAGAGAGGAAAGTTGAGCTCAAGAAAGTCTGGGTTTAGTCCGTTTGAACTATTATTCGGGAACCAAAGTGCGTGGTCTTCGCAGGTGTTAAAAGACGTGTGGATACAGGAAAATCAATAATCCTTCATTGAGTACTTCACCTTCATTAATGCAGCAACATTTGACAGCCGGCTAGAGAGCTACCTTCGAAAAACTAGTTTCAGCCCAGCTTAGAATGAAGCAACATTATTACAAGGCGTGCTGTCTCTCGTTTTTTAAAGCAGGAGATAAGGTGATGGCTCGGAAATTAGTTCCAGTATGATGTCCCCTGGATAGTAGTGGAAAAAGCTTAGCGAGTAATTAATTGGTACGTAGCATGGGAAAAGAAATCTAATACATGGTGTACATGTTGTTGCAACCCTGAATGGGTTACAATGTTATTATGGTATATATAATGTATATTACCTTTTCATTATAATTTTATATTTGCCTTATATTTGCGATAATAGCTAATCGTAAATGTATGACTTTATAATTATTATTTGAAATTTATATAGTTATTTAGCTTATGTTGTTAGGAGATATATAAAATGTGCTCAGTTTAGTAATAATAGCTTGATTGTAAAACTACTGTAATTATCGCTAGTCGCTCGTTATACTGGGCTTCTGAGCTTGCAGTTGTCCACGTAGCTATCACGTGATCGAGGGGGGGGGTTGTCCTCACCTCGTGTGAAGTATTCAGTCTGATGGAGACTCGGCTTGCTGGTTGGACTGCTTGTCTGTCTGAGTCTGTTACGGAGACTCGCTTGCTGGTTGGACTGCGTGTCTGGTCTGTCAGTCTGCTGGAGACTCGCTTGCTGGTTGGACATTGTCTGGTCTGATGTCATGCTAGAGACTCGCTTGCTGGTTGGACATTGTCTGTCTGATTCTGGCTGGACTCGCTTGGTGGTTGGGCAGAATTGTCTGTCTCATTATTCTTGTTAGTTCAGTAGAACTTTGTTCTCAGAACTTGTACAGACTTAGTGGATTTTCGACGGTTGTACTGAGGTTGTGTGTCACATAGACACTCTGAAAATTCAGGTCCTTAAATACTATGCTTCTGACCTATTTTGTATGGTTTCTGTGCATTGTCACAGTCGATTTTCCTATGCTGAACGGAAGATTCAGTATTAGGGAGTTTTGTAATTTGGTGGAGGATCTGCTGATGGTCCCCTTACTTAGTGTCGTTATATTATCTCCTTGTCCTGATTGTGTCGCAGTCGGATATTGCATTGCTATTGGGCTTAGCATTCTTGGATGTTCAAGCAGAGCTGTTCGGGTTGCCATGTCGGTCAAGATGTTCGTTTATTTGAGGGACTTGTCAGTCACTTGTTTAAGTCTTATTCCGAGTAGTGAGACATAGCCTTACTACTTAAGAGCACTACACGCTACCACCACATGTACATATTGTAATATCTTATTAAATGTTAAATGTACCTGACGGTACTTATGAATTAAGAAATGTGATATGTGCTTTCAGCACAATAATATTGAACTCGAGAGATTGATTTTATTTTGATTGATGTGATTTAATTTACTTTAATAAATATACTCTAGACAATTATATACTTATAAATATTTATTAATAATTTTAAATTTTCTCTAGTTAGTAGCCTACCAGTTGTATCCTAAGCACTATTGAACCATACTGATTTTAATGGATAATTGGACAAGGATACTGACTACTTGTTACGAAAAAACCCAGGTACAGGCTCGGATGTAGTGGGCCAGTCCTTTCGTAGTATTCACTGGAGATCTCTAAGCTTTTAGAATTCGCGTTTTTTTTTTTTTTGTAACAAATGGGGGGCCTGTCGGGATCTTTTGATCCCAAGGTGTTGGAGGAAATTGTCCAGTTTGACATACTAGTACTTCTATGATCAAACACTTTGAGTAACTTTTTCATAATCTGAAGACTTTGAGTTTAGTCTTGTACAAACATCCATGTGGATGTATGTACTGACTGAGTCTCTTGATTCCAAGGATATGGGATGGAAATACTGTTTATGAGTTCTAACTCTAAGACAAACTAACACTTAATTAATTCCTATTAGGATTATTATTTTCCCATAGTCACTTCTCGTTGTACATTATTTTTTCGTGATTGTATGCCAAAATGAAAAACAGTTAATTGATACTTGACTTTGTCTGAGTTAAGTAATTAAAACTTCAGACGGTTGGCTAGTAGCCCAAATATCTCGGTGTGAAGTATATACAGGAATTAACACCGCAGAAACTGTCAGAGTATTAATTAAAGATATTTTGTTTCATGCTCATTCAGAGATGTCCTGATTATGATTCAGATTCAGAAAGTCTAGTGTCACAATAGTAAGTATGATTCTATTTGATGAAGAAAGAGCAACTAGAGCAGTTAGTGAGCCTCGTGTCTGAGCCTAGTGTAGCTCAGTTCTCGCTCACACCTTCCCGCCTTCACAGCACACTATAGTACCGAGTGTAGCTGGTGGGATGACAACAGCCTAATACTAGTACAGTGTATGCTACCACCTGATCTACTTAGCCTAGAAACCAAAACTAGGAACCATACCTTTTACTATTATGGACGCTGCAAAACACGCTATCCGAAGCTATTCCTATGAGAAAAAATTAATGCTCGTGCTTTGTGAGAGCGCTGATGAATTTTTCTCCCAGGTTGGATTGCCACGAGAGATACAGTCAGTTCAGGGATTTAATTTCACTTCTAAGATCTTTCGAGAAGCATTATGCCCACTAGGAATAAAGTCTATACTTTCAACCAGTTATCATCCACAGTCAAAGGTGCTCTTAGAGAGATTTCATAAGACACTGAAGTCCATGATGAGAGCATATTGTGAACCTTTTTCTAGAGACTGGGATGAGGGTTACCTTTTCTTCTAGTTCGGCTATGAGTAGAAAGTGAGCAAGAAAGTCTCGGGTTTAGTCCGTTTGAACTAATATTCGGACTCAAGTGCGTGGTCCTCTCGCGGTGTAAGACGTGTGGACAGAAAAATCAAAATCCATCACTGAGTTCTTCACCTTCATTAATGCAGGCAACATTTGACAGCCGCTGCTAGAGAGTAGCTTCGAAAAAACCTAGTTTCAGCCAAGCTGAATGAAGCAAACATTATGACAAGCATGCTGTCTCTCGTTCTTTTAAAGCACGAAGATTAAGGTGATGGCTAGGAAATTAGTACCAGGTCATGCTCTACAAGCCAGGTATTATGAAGGTCCCCTGGAAGTAGTAAAAAAGCTTAGCGACGTAAAATTATTTATGGTACGTACGCCTGGGAAAAAGTATCTAATCATGTGTACCATGTTAACCAGCTCAAGGACATACTACGCTAGTCCTCTACCTACTCCTTATTCTATTATTCTAGGACAGAGGTAAGAAGACGTCAGTTACCTGACATCTATTGAGGTTATAGAGGTTTCGTTTAGAAAAATTCAGTGATTACAATCACTAGACGATTTTCTTAGTAACCTTGGGATTGATAAAGCTGGTGACTTTAAAACATGATTTTGCATTTCCCTGAATTATTCGGTGATGTTCCTAAAACGTTTTGTACTTGGGTGTAAATGTACGTTGATGTACAGGGAGCATCACACCATTAAGCAAATCACCATATAGAATGAGTCAACAAAGCATAAAGCATGAGAGAAAGAGGTTGATTTTTCTGTTATTCAACGGACTTGATTGAACGCAGTAAAAGTCCATGGGCATCTCCCTGTATTTTAGTGCCTAAACCTGACGGTTGTTTCAGGATGTGCACTGATTACAGGAAAGGAACTCTGTCACCTTGCCTGATGGTTTTCCTCATAACCTCGCATTGAACGACCTTTTGTCCGTGTGTCTGGAGCGTTTGGTCAGCCGTTTAGTTCTCTTACCGAGGCTTTATTCCAGAGTCCCGCTTACTGATACGTGCTCAAGAAATATTCTGCTTTTACTGTTCAAGATGGATTGTTTTAACTACCTCGTCACCCCCTTCGCTATGTAAACGCGGGCTTCTTCATTCCAAGTATAATGAACGAGTTGACCACAACTATAGAAGGAGTTAGAAGCCTTACCTTGACGACTTAGTGGTGTACAGTGAAGAGTGGGAACAGCATTTGACGCGTCTCCAGAGGCATTGTTCGAGAGACTGGGCACTACAACTTCAATGTTAACTTAGTTAAATGTAAGTTTTGGTCAAGCCAAGATTACCTATCTGGCTTTTTGTATCGGCCAAGCGTGAGGTTGCTCCTATTGAGGTCTAAGGTTCGTCAATTTCTGAATTCCAGTGCCACTGGATAGGAAAGGAAGTACAGAGATTCTGGGTATGGCAGGATTTTATCGCAGGTTCTGTCCAATCTTTTCTCAGATTGCAGCTCGCTCACTGGCTTACTAGTAGCAAAGTTTTCAGTTCCACCTGGACTAGGAGATTGTTCAGACTCGTTCAAAAGGTTTTGAAACGTGTTATTCCTCTGCTCCGTGTTGAAAGAGTCCTAAATTTCAATCTTCCCTTCTTTTTACATATGATGACGATGTGGCTATGCGTGGAATGCTGTGCTCTGCTCCAACAGTCCATACATCACTGAATATTCTCCATCCTATATGTTATATTTCATCTAAAGCTTTAACGCACCAGAAATAAATTATGCCACTATTCTGAGAAAGAGGCTCTAGCTTTGTGGTGTCCTTGGACCATTTTGACGTGTTTATTTGGGCACTTCCCCTTTTAAAATTAACGTTTTTTCTGACTACATCCACTACTTATATAAATACCATGAAAGAAAAATGCTAGGACATAGGTGGGCCTCAGAATCCAACCTTATTCTATTAGTTATAAAACACATAAGTGGTCATTGTAATGTAATTGCTGGACGCTTCTGTCTCGTCCTTAATAATTATCAGTTACATTAAAATTTACGTAATTTTATGCCCAAATACCTTTTGTTACGTGCTATGTCAAATTCAGTAAGTAAACTTAATCCCTCAAGCCCATATTAACTTATAGTATCATGTCCCATGTCTAATTATTATATTTTATAGATTCACAGTAATGTTGTGTGAGGAGGAGACAAGTGATGAGTGTTGAGTGAGTAGTGTGGTGTGGGAGATGGTACTGCGCGTGAGCAACACTGTCCTGCCGAGACCCCCCCCCCTCCACTACACACCTTAAGATGTTTTCATATCGATGTTCATACTGCCTAGAGCATTCCACAACCACTACTTAAAGAGTGAATGCAGTCTCTACTATGATCGAGCCTCAACGTGCCTCATTGGCAGCAGCTATCCTGTCTCTACACTGATGTACTTAGACCACGAGTATGAGCAGATACAATACTGTGTCCTGCTAGAAACTAGGAGGCATATCCTAGTGAACGGGACGCTTGTGAATTGATAGAGGTGCTTGCACAAGAGAGACTCGTTAATATTGATATTGATAATATTGATATGAGTAACCAGAAATAAATGTGAAAGACATTCATGCAATCTAGTGCGACCCTCTGTCGTTTTGGGGGGGGGTGTTGCAACCCCTGAATGGGTTACAATGATTATTATGTATATGAATTGTTTTTACCTTTTCACTTTAATTTTATATTGACTTATATTTGCGATAATAGTAAATCGTAAATGTTGATACTTTATATTATTATTTGACTTTTTTTTTTGTTATTATGCTTATGTTGTTAGGATGTATATAAAATGTGGCTCAGTTAGCTTGATGTCAAACTACTGTAATTATCGCGTGTCGCTCGTTATTACTGCCGCCCCGCTTCTGATGCTGCAGTTGTCCACGTAGCTATCACTGATCGATGTGGGGGGGGGGGGTGTCATCACTCGTGTGAAGTATTCAGTCTGCTGGAGGACTCGCTGCTGGTTGGACGCTTGTCTGTCTGAGTTCTGTGGGACTCGCTTGTGGTTGGGACATGGTTGTCTGTCTGACAGTCTGCTGGGAAGATCGCTTGCTGGTTGGTCATTGTCTGGTTCTGGAGTTGCTAGAGACTCGATTGCTGGTTGGACATTGTCGTCTGAGTCTGCTGGGACTCGCTTGGTGGTTGGGCAGATGTCTGTCTCATTATTCTTGTTAGTTCTGTAGAACTTTTTTCTCAGAATTGTAAAGACTTAATGGATTTTTCGCGTTGTACTGAGGTTGTGTGTTCACATAGACCACTCTGAACATCTCAGGTCCTTAGCTATAGCCTTTCTGCCTAATTTTGTACTGGTTCTGTGCTTGTAACAGTCGAGTTTTTCCTATGCTGAACGAAGATTCAGTTTATTATGAGGAGTTTTGTAAACTTTGGTGGAGGATCTGCTGATGGTCCTACTTAGTGTCGTTATTATCTCCTTGATTCCTGATTGTGTTCGCAGTCGCATTATTGCATTGCTATTGGGCTTAGCTCATTCTTTTGTTGTTCAAGCAGACTGTACGGGTTGCCAGTCGGTCAAGAAGTTAGTTTATTTGAGGGAACTTTGTCAGTACTTGTTTAAGTTCTTATTTCGTAGTATTGAGACATTAGCTAACTACTTAAGAGCACTTTAACGCATACACACACATGTAAATATTTGTTAATTATCTTTTTAATTGTTAATGTACTGACGGTATCTTTAAGAATTATAAATGTGATATAGTGCTTTCAGCCACAATAATATTGAATCGAGAGATTGATTTTAATTTTGATTGAAGTGATTTAATTTACTTTAATAATATACCTCTTGACAACTTTATATTACTTAATTAAATTATTAAATTGTAATTTCTCTAGTTAGAGCCTACAGTTGTATTCCTTAAAGCACTATTGAACCATATGAATTTTAATGGGTAATTGGACAAGGATACTGACCTACTTGTTACGAAAACCAGTTAACAGGGCTGGATTGCTAGAAGGGCAGTCCCTTTCTAGTATTCACTGGAGATCTCTAAGCTTTTAGAATTCGCGTTTTTTTGATAACAAATGTGGGCCCCTGTCCGGGAATTTTTGAATTTCCATGGTGTTGAAGCTATTGACCAATACTGAATTTTTAATGGATATTGGACAAGGGATACTGTACTTGTTATGAAAACCCAAGTAAAACAGGCTCGATGCTGAAGGGCAGTCCTTTCTAGTATTTCACTGGAGATCTCTAAGCTTTTAGATCGCGTTTTTTTGTAACAAATGGGGGCCTGTCCGGGATGCTCTTGATCCAGGTGTTGGAGAAATGTCAGTTTGACATACTAGTAATTCTATGATCAAACACTTTGAGTACTTTCCTAATCTGAAGACTTTGAGTTTAGTCTTGTACAACATACCAGGTGGGATGTATGTACATGATGCAGTCTCTTGATCCAAGGAGATGGAAATACTGTTTATGAGTTCTAGCCGCTATGACAACCAACACTAAAAATTCCTATTAGGGATTATTGTTTCCCATAATTCAATTCTCTCGTAGTACAATTAGTTCGTGAGTATGCTAAAGTGAAACAGTTAATTGATACTCTGACTTTGTCTGAGTTAAGTACATTAAAACTTTCAGGACGTGTTGGCAAGTAGCCAAATATCTCGGTGTGAGTATAACAGGGAAATTACCACAGCTGAAAACTGTCAGGCATTAATTAAAGATATATTGTTTCTGCTCATAGCAGAGTATGTGTCTGATTATGATTCAGATTCAGAAAGTCTAGTGTCACAATTGGGAAATAGTTGACTCTATTTGAAGTTGAAGAAAGAGCAACTAGAGCTGAAGTGAGCCTAGTGTCTGAGCCTAGTGTAGATCAGTTCTCGCTCGCTCCTTCCTTCACTGGACACTAATAGTACAGAGTATAGCTGGTTATGCACAGCCTATACTAGTACGGTATGCTACCCTGTATCTACTTATCCTAGACCAGATTCTAGACTCTCTAGAGGACGTGTGGACCAAGTGTACGGACTCCTAAGTACCGTCAGACCATTGTTTAATTTTCCCTACTCCTCCTTACCTACTGGTCCTATCTCTCAGGAAAAACAGTTGTGAGGTTTGGAAACGCCTCAATATTTTGCAGGACTGCAACAAATTGAGGCACAGAGGAGATTGAACGAAGATAGATTTCCAAGGAAAATGTTCGTCTGTCTAAGACAACAGACTGATAGATCACAGGGACACATTTAATGTGCAAGAAAGCTGCATCTTTGGTTCCTAAGTTTTTTTGAAAGTGACTTAGACATATTTTGATGTGTTTGAGAAACCAGGCTCGTGCTATGAACTGGCCACGGTAAGCACTGGGCAACATTGCATGCATACAGCTTTGACATGAAGAGCTCAAACTTGTTCGGCTACTTTGCCATTTGCTTAGTACATTAGTTATGACGGTCAAACAAACAATTCTAGCGCGACGCATATATTGTTTCCTGTAAGTTATCCAAAGAGCATTTAGCTACGTTACAACGACGACAAGATCAACTTGACTGTTAGACCTCCCTCCCGCGATTGCTCGTGAGAAAAAAAGTTGCCATTTCAGAGTGTGGTGTAGGTCTGCCAAGTGTAAACAACTACAACAGCCTTGTTCAGTTTTTACTACATGAAGTGTTTAACAACTGTATGTCTGCTGGACATTACAAGTATATCTGGATGCATACTACCTCAGATATTCTGGAAACTTGCAGCAATTGCAGACAATTACGAGATTTCTCACCAACTTGTACGTACTAAAACACAGAGAAACTAGAGTAACTAATGATTGTTCCTAGAGTTGGCAAACCTAAATCAGCTGCTCATTTAGGTCGGCCTGATGTACTGTACTCGTAACTTCTCGTACCTTTACAGGAAAACTCACAATCCTGAAATCTGTCTCTGTGGCTAGACAGAAATCTAGATATCGAGAAGAAGAAAGTTTATGTAACCTTTGTAACAGAAAAAGGACATGCTAGAGAGTATTGCTATAAGTTAGAAAGAGATACGAGAAGTAGTCGTGCGGGATGGCGGCCCCCACTCAAGTCGATATCCTCTTCCGAGCAACAAAAGGCACCAAAATCTGCAATTCCTCTTATCTACTGTTTTAGATTAATGTTACTCAGGATTAGATGACTAGCGTCAGAACGTGTACTGACGAAAAGATTCGTCAGCGATGAGTCCTTACTTTTCGAGGAGATAAAGAGATAGGATTTAACGAATACATCTACTGAGATAATTTCTTTCAGAGACATGGCATGTATCTCACGTTATTAAGAGAAGATGTACTGCCATAACGACGATACCTATTGCAAGATAGATGTATTGTTAGAAGCCTATGGAGGGGCTGTTATAAAAGTGCCTCTGCACAAAAGTTTATATTGAAACAAGCTATTATACTGGTTATATTTCAGTGGGTATATCCAGTGGTGATTTCCCCTCAGGTCAGTGGACTTGTTATAGGGAACGATATCCTTTCATGCTTGGTATATGTAAAGAACCACTTGTGATTGATAATAACACTGATTATATATTTTTTTTTTTTTTATATTTTATTTATAACCAATACAGTATACATAAATTAAAAATAAAAGGAAAAACCCAGTAGGATCTCAATCCTGAAGGATTCGGCCATGGACATAAGAAAACCAACACAAAAATAAACTAACACAAATGGATTGCACCTAATTTACCTTGCAAGATATAGACTGTATAACATACAATGAATAACTTACGGCAAGAACATAGCTCGATAACCACAGTAAAAGGGTGTGAACTAACAATATAAACATTCAATGACATCAAAACCTAACTTTACATATAAATTTTACATAACATGGACATTGACAAAGACTCATTACAATGAAAAATAATATAACAATAGAAATGTAACAATTACTTCCAGCCTTCTCATTAATCAATAAACCACACCTAAACATCATAATCCTACTAGAACATCTACATACTTATCCCTAACATTAGATTTACATATACAAAATACAAATAATAACATACAAAGAAAACAGCTTGTCTTCAAAACGACTCTATTACAGTTACAATAAACCCGTATACAAAAATCTCAGACACAAAAGGAATGCGTCTATAAACTGGCTAGATATATCTGTATACCATACAGGCCAAAAAACTTACGTCAAGAACATAGCAATGAAAATACCTATATCAGGGTGCTGACAGTCTTAAGTACTTCTTAACATACAAAAAACCTAGAACATAACATAACCTAAAGAAAATAACCAACTTATATGGCAAAGTGAACAAAACCATTGTATAATACTATACAAAGTACATTGAAATGAACAATTTAAATATGTATCTAAAAGGGAACATACAACAAGCATGTTGAATACCTATAAACTACAATCACATCACCACAGTATTATCTTTGTATAACACATATGAGGACAAAAAGAAAAAACCAAACATACTTAGATCATGAATTGTGTCACTCAAACCTTCAAACACACAATATACTGTGAGATGTACCCTCTCACACTTACACACAATGTAGTGCAACAACACTAACTTACATATTATATTCAATAACCTTTCTGAAAAAAACAATGTGAAAAAAATTTTCTTACACACACTACCAGACCAAAAACTACATCACAAAAGAAGCTTATTTATTATATTACAAACACACAATCCACACTCGCTACAATCCATACACATTTCCATAATCAAGAAAACTAGCCCGCCGCAACCCCTTACTTTACACTTAATCTCTTTATTCCTTCAACCTGAATTAACGATAACCTTCAGTAAATGCTGTCTCCCTCTACCCCCATAAAGATCCCTTTGACGGCACTTTGTTCTATACATCGTGGCCCCTGAACCATCTTATACTTTCCTCGACTTACACCTCCCTCATTGCCAAGATATATTGATAAAAAATCAGTGTCCACATAAGCAAACGCATTCACCACCTGCTGACTCCACCCACTATATCTAAACTTAACACCGCAAACAAACACCTGTAACCCTTCCCCACCCACTAACCTAACTACCCCTACTTAGCCAGACCCTCCACATCTTCTAAACAAGTCAATTGTACACAGCGTGAAATATGGTTTCCGGACATCACACGCTTTGCACTCCCCACCCTCCCTTAGATCTCCTATTAAATACACAACCCCAGACGGCAAGATCCCCATGTAAAACCTAAACATCGTGCCAGAGATATGATTGAATGTTTGGTATAATGTCTGTGCATTATTGTTCGTCACTGGTGTTCTGCAATTTTCAGTTTTGTTTTGAGAGTAAAGAGGTTAATGCACGTCAGATAGTGTAAATAAAGTTGGGCAACAGTGGTGTTATAGGTTTTTGTGGTTAGGTGCGTGCTAGGCACAGTCTTTATGTGTTACTTGTGTCATGGTTATATTTTATGTTGTATAGTACTGTTGTCAATAGCACTATGTAATGTCCATATAAGCTGTATAGAGCTTGAATGTCATAGTTGAAGCGGTGTGATTGTTTTAACACTGGAATTGCATGTTTATTCTTATGGTTTTGTAGTAATGTTGTATGTCCTTGTGACTTCTATATCACCATTGTTGTGTAATACATATTGTTATGTAACTGAACCATTAGGACAATTACATAAATTAATGTTTGGGTCATTGCTGTGTGACTTTAGATTAGGCAACATTCATTGTTATAGTATGTTAGGTTGTAAATAGTGGGGTGGTTGGATAACCACTAGGGGGGGGGGGTAATATGTCTGTATAATATGTTCAGTGCAATGCATTGCATGGTCTGTAGTCGATCATTAAGTACCATTTCGAGGGATGTGTATATAAAAGTGTTGTTCATATCATGTAATTCTGTTGAGTAGCTCCAACAGGTTTGGGTTAAGTGATAGGATGAGGGAGCAGGGGGGGGGTGTACCCACACGGAGTTGTAAGTGTGGTGTGTAACATTAGCTGTAGGGAGGATTGTGTTAATTTATAGACTTAAATGAGTTTTACATATTATATTTTGTAATGTCATGTTTAAAATAAAATATAAAAAAAAAAAAAAAAAAAAAAAGCTCTTGTGGTGTCATTGGATTATTTTGACGTGTATTTGGGCACTTCCCCATTTAAAATTAACGTTTTTTCTGACCACAATCCACTCACCTACATAAACACTATGAAAAGTAAAAATGCTAGGATCATGAGATGGGCCCTCAGAATCCAACCTTATTCTATTAGTATAAAACACATAAGTGGTCATTGTAATGTAATTGCTGACGCTCTGTCACGTCCTTAATAATTATCAATTACATTAAATTAACGTAATTTTATGCCCAAATACGTTTTGTTACTTGCTATGTCAAATTCAGTAAAGTAACTTAATCCCTCCAGCCCATATTAACTATATATACTCATGTCATGTCTAATTATTATATTTATATATTCACAGTAATGTTGTGTGAGGAGGAGACAAGCTGAGTGTTGAGTGAGTAGTGTGGTGTGGGAGATGGTACTGCGCGTGACGCAACACTGTCCTGCCGCAGACCCCCCCCTCACTACACACCTTAAGCTGTTTCATACTCAGATGTTCATACTGCCTCGCATTCCACAACCACTACTTAAGAGTGGAATGCAGTCTCCTCTACTATGATCGAGCCTCAACGTGCCCTCCTTGTCAGCGCTATCCTGTCTCTACACTGATGTATATAACCACGAGTATGCAGAAATACGATACTGTGTACTGCCCTAGTTAGGGGCATATCCTAGTGACGGACGCTGTGAAATTGTAGAAGTGCTTGGCACAAGAGACTCGGATTAATATTTTATTGACATGAGTAACCAGAAATAATGTGATAGACATTCATGCAACTCCTAGTGCGACCCTCTGTCGTGTTGGGGGGGTGTTGCAACCCCTGAATGGGTTACAATGATTATTATGTATATATAATGTATATTTCCTTTTCATTTAATTTTATATTGCTTATATTTGCGATAATAGCTAAATCGTAAATGTATGACTTTATATTATTATTTGACTGTTATATTGTTATTTAGCTTATGTTGTTAGGATGTATATAAAATGTGCTCAGTTAGTCTTGATTGTCAAACTACTGTAATTATCGCTTGTCGCTCGTTATACTGCCGGCTTCTGAGCTGCAGTTGTCCACGTAGCTATCACGTGATCGAGGGGGGGGTGTCCTCACCTCTCGTGAAATTGTCAGTCTGCTAGAGACTCGCTTGCTGGTTGGACATTGTCTGTCTCAGTCTGCTAGAGACTCGCTTGCTGGTTGGACATTGTCTGTCTCAGTCTGCTAGAGACTCGCTTGCTGGTTGGACATTGTCTGTCTCAGTCTGCTGGTGACTCGCTTGGTGGTTGGACAGATTGTCTGTCTGACAGTCTGCTGGAGACTCGCTTGGTGGTTGGACAGATTGTCTGTCTCATTATTCTTGTTAGTTCTGTAGAACTTTGTTCACAGAACATTGTATAGACTTAGTGATTTTCGACGTTGTACTGAGGTTGTGTGTCACATAGACACTCTGAAAATCTCAGGTCTTTATCTATAGCTTCTGACCTAATTTTGTACTGGTTCCTGTGTATTGTCACAGTCACAGTTTTTCCTATGCTGAACGTAGATTCAGTTTTATGGGAGTTTTGTAACTTGTGGAGGATCTGCAGATGGTCCCTACATAGTGTCGTTATATTATTTCCCAGTTCCTGATTCTGTGTCGCAGTCGCTTGATATTGCATTGCTATTGGGCTTAGCATTCTTTGTTGTTCAAGCAGACTGTTCGGGTTGCCAGTCGGTCAAGAAGTTAGTTTATTTGAGGACTTTGTCAGTCACTTGTTTAAGTCTTATTCGAGTCTTGAGACATAGCTAACTACTTAAGAGCACTTACACGCATACACACACTTGTACATATTTGTAATATCTTATTAAATGTTAATGTACCTGACGGTATTTAAGAATTATAAATGTGATATGTGCTTTCAGCACAATATATTGAACTCGAGAGATTGATTTTATTTTGATTGCTGTAATTAATTTAATTCGATAATATACCTCTAGACAACTTATAGACTTAATAAATTTATTAAATTTTAATTTCTCTAGTTAGTAGCCTACCAGTTGTAATCCTAAAGAACTATTGAACCATACTGAATTTTAATGGATAATTGGTATGATAATTGGTATGATAATTGTTACGAAAACCCAGTAACAGGCTGGATGCTAGAAGGGCAGTCCTTTCTAGTGTTCACTGGAGATCTCTAAGCTTTTAGAATCGCGTTTTTTGTAACACTGCCGTACCTACTATCTGTCGTACCTACTATCTGCCGTACCTACTATCTGCTGTACCTACTATCTG
>NW_026506786.1:0-20938 GCF_026875155.1 Cherax quadricarinatus
TTCGAAGTATTGATTCTGTTGTTAAAGAAGTCTAGTTCCCTGATAATTTTCGAAGTTCAGTAGCCGCCCTGGTTCCCTGCTATTCAATACTCTAAGAGGCCTGTCTTTAACAGAGAAGGCCGGAATAAGGTCTTCAATTTTTCAATCAGAGAAACCTTAGTAGTATTGTTGCTTCTGAAGGGAGGTCCTGCAGGACCCCCTCCCCCCTGGGTAGGTGGGCAGCGAGAGCCCAGGCCCCTTTGAAATACTTCTCAGGGTCCCGGATCTGCTTGGTCGAAGTCCATCCTTGCGTTGTCGTCCCTTCATCTGCTGCTGTAGGATCCGTCAGTAGAGATATAGGGGATATGAGGGGAGACCTGATCGAAGTGTATAAGTGGAAGATAGGTATTAATAAAGGGGATATTAACAAGGTCTTGAGAATATCTCTCCAAGAGAGAACCCGCAGTAATGGATTTAAATTAGATAAGTTTAGATTTAGAAAGGACATAGGAAAGTATTGGTTTGGAAATAGGGTAGTAGATGAGTGGAACAGTCTACCTAGTTGGGTTATTGAGGCTAGGACTTTGGGTAGTTTCAAATTTAGGTTGGATAAATACATGAGTGGGATGGGTTGGATTTGAGTGGGACTTGCACATCAGAGCTTATTTCTTGGGTAGTATTGAAAATTGGGTAGATCAAATGTTTGTTAGTGGGATGAATTGTAAAGGACCTGCCTAGTATAGGCCAACAGGCCTGCTGCAGTGTTCCTCCTTTCTTATGTTCTTATGTTCTTATGTCCTCCCTGTTCAGTGGTTTCCAGCCTTCCCCCTTCCTGGAAATCTCAAAACCTATTTTTAAGCCCATATCTTCAGCTAGGCTCTTGTAGGTTTCGTCTGTCACGTCCAGAAAGATTTCCTCGTCAGGAGGAGCTGCCCCCGTGCTAGGGCCAGGCTCGTTGATTTCTCTCAAGATCCTCTGCATGTTGCTAGGGGACGTCTTAGTGTTGTCTGTTTCAGAAGGGTTTGGGTCATAAAACCCTACTCTGAGCACAACAACAGAAAAGGCTTTTCAAAAATTTGTCCAGTTTACATATGAGACTACGCAAGAAATAACAAATAAAAGTACAACACATAACAAGTACAACACATATACAAGTACAACACATAAATAATATAAGGTTATCCTGGTAGTATTTCTTTCTTCTCTAGGTTACTGCTTCTCACTCAGTGTTGTCAAAACACTCTCGTCAGTCCTTCTGTGCCCGGGAAGTTGAAGTGCCGGATGCAACAGAAAGAAATCTGGATCGTTTGTCGTTATCCTAGGTAATTTCTCCAGCTTCTGAAGAAATCTTACTGCAACAGGGCATCCTGTAGCATCTACTGCGTCCGGGAAAAAGGTTAGGTTTTGGTAGGAAGTGCCGAAAACGTCAATAGATGAGACAAGTTGCTCGTTGGTATCAGACTGTTGGGTCCAGTGTAGTGTTCCTTCGACCCACTACCCTCTCGGCTCGCTCAGAGTTTTCAGGACCTGCCTTCGTTGTTGTCCACTCAAACTCGTAGGTTAGGTAGGGTTTTCTCTAGTTTCTCAAAACCTATTTTTAAGCCCATATCTTCAGCTAGGCTCTTGTAGGTTTCGTCTGTCACGTCCAGAAAGATTTCCTCGTCAGGAGGAGCTGCCCCCGTGCTAGGGCCAGGCTCGTTGATTTCTCTCAAGATCCTCTGCATGTTTGCTAGTAGGACGTCTTCGGTGTTGTCTGTTCAGAGGGATTGGGTTCATAAAACCCTACTCACCCTGAGCACAACAAACATAACAAGGCTTTTCAAAAATTTGTCCAAGTTTATCATATGACGAACTTCCGCCAGAAATAACAAATATACAAGTACAACCAAAGTTTCATACAAAGGACTTATTGCAGCTTGCAATTTCCTGAACCAAGTCGTCCAGTCATACCTCGACCGCTACACGAATCCAGTCACTCAAACACTTAGCTACCAATAAGATATTCTCATCAACCACAGGCGACAACGGCGGATGAGTGGTTCCACCCACAACCGTACAACTAACGTTATTAAGATGCAAGATTTTTTTGAACGAAACGCCAACCATACGTTTCCATCCCCGAACATGCAGGATAAAGAAACAGATTCTTTTTTCTCAGTAATACCCGCAGTATACTCAGGAAATCAAAAAGGTAAAAAAGCTCTTCGCTCCGCCTCATCCAAACCCCTACCAACCCCAAGACCGCTAGACTTTAATGGTTTACCAAAGACCCACATAACCAAATGTGCCTATGAGACCCATTACATCTGGTAAACGCAGCGCCCCTCACAGTCTAGCAGGAGTTTTAGCGAAATAATGTTGGCAAAGCACCTGGGTACAATCAGTCAAGGCTCATCTAAAGCATTCGGGATGACCTCCTTAACCGTATCAGGGGAACTCGACATGATGCTAAGAAGCTTCAAGTTTTGACGAGACGCCTTCCATTCACCAATGTCCCAGTTGATCAAGCCATTTTGAACTTCTTCTGCAGGGTGATTAAAGTATGAAACTAGAGTAACCATGACCCCGCCATGAATTGTTGTGAGCCTTGTCGAACTTTGTTCGTTAAAACTGTTTTTAGGTTCGAGGACAAGAAGTACAAACAACTCTGTTCGGACTAGCCATGGGATCCACCCCTTAGTGCAGTTCTTGCCAATTTATATATGGAGGACCTGGAAGCAAGAAGATCCTCAACAACATCCCTCGTTCAGTTTACTTGGATGCGGTACTAGATGATATTTTTGGTCATAGTACCTAACCCAAAAAATCATGACGTCACAGGGTCATCTCAACACCATCAACACTCTGGAACCTACTATTAAAATTACTCTAGAGGAGGTAGAAGGAGACAACCAGTTACCTTTTCTCGACGTTCCCTTAACGCCAACAGGGGAAAACAAACTATTTCTTTTAAAGTCTAACCCGAAGCACCTACAATAATTCGACTACATTTCTTTCATCTTGCACATGACACAAGAACTAAAAGAGGGGTAGTTACGTTGCTTCTTTTCTGTAGCCTACAGAATTTCTCCAGTCCGCAAGTTCCTCGAAAAGAATGTACATACATCAACCAACTCTTTATAGTTTTCCCTACACTTTTTCCCCCTACTACACGTCATAACGTGACTGCAGGAAACGTGGTCACACCGTATCCTCAGCCAAGACCAACACCTATCAAATTGATGAAAACCTCCAAGTTTACATCGTTTATAAACCGGTCAGCAACGTTGCCACTAAAGTTCAAAAATGTTTGAACAGAAAACCTGGCTAAAATATATACTACCAGCTCTTCAACTACTATTAGAACCTGATACAAAAACACAAGCATGATTAATCGTGGCACAAGTGCAGTGAATCATACACTATAGTCCATGTGGGGGGTGTGACAAAGTATATGTAGGAGGAAACAGCCAGAACTCTGGACATTAGGATAGCAGATACACAAAAATGCTTGCAGAATGATGACCTGCAAAAACGCATGGTTCAACATATAGACGATGTTGAGACATCCTCATGAAATTCATGAAGCTAAAGCTAGATTATTAAAGAAGAACGACTTAAGACTGAGAAAATGCATTGAAGCTGCACTAATTTCTGTCAGTAACACTAAAGCAAAAGTCCGGTAGTTACCATTATTCAAAATTACTAACAAAGATATTACCCCATCCCTGGGAACTGGTGTTAACTTGATGCCATCAGTTCCCTCTCTAACCTCACCTCCTTAGTATCCATTACTACAACTTACTATACTAACTACCCTCTACCCATCGCCTTCCACTCTCACTTGGCTCCCACCACTAATATATGTGTGATTTCTTATTTTTCACTGTATTAGGACGAAGAAATCCACTCGTGGCGAAACGTTTCCTTTAATAAATGTCCTTAACTGTAAACATAAGTGTCTTTTTTTCCACATAAATAATATAAGTTATCCGGGGTAGTATTTCTTTCTTCACTAGGTTACTCTGCATCTCACTCAGTGTTGTCAGAACTCTTCCGTCAGTCCTGACAGTGCCCGGGAAGTTGAAGTGCCGATGCACGAAAGAAATCTGGATCGTTGTCGGTTATATCCTAGTATTTTTCCTCCAGCTTTCTGAGAATCTTACTGCAACAGGGCATCTCTGTAGCATTCTCACTGCGTCCGGATAAAGTTAGGTTTTGGTAGGAAAGTGCCGTAAAAAGTCAATAGATGAGACAAAGTTGCTCTTGGTATCAGACAGTTGGGTCCATGTAAGTGTCCCTTCGACCCACTATCTACCCTCTCGCTCGGCTCAGAGTGATTTCAGGACCTGCCTTCGTTGTTGTCCACTCAAACTCTGTATGTTAGGTAGGGTTTTTCTCTGTTTTGCTTTCTGTCCTCAATCTCACTGGTCTTGGAATTCTGCCTTTTCACGTCAACCGTCCTGTAGGGACATATCCCTTCCCCAAGATATCATCGGTGGATCTTCTGGAAGTAATCCAGTACCAAGATCCTTCATCCGAATTCTTCTCGTATCCACGTCCAGAGATCATTTTATTTTCTTTCCTAAGTCCAGGGAGCCACAGGACCTGTCGAGATCGATGTCATGGATCAATCTGTCATCCCCTTTCTGTTGTGTAGTTTGTAGAAGTTGATCTATCTCGTGTCTGTAAATTCTACCTGTAGTTGGGCGAACTGTCTCCTTGGGTGACCTGTTCCTAATGTATTCCCTCTGTCGGAATTCCTGAAATAATTCCGCCATTATTTCCTCTGGTAGTTATCGTTGTTTTTTGTTATTGCTCTTGTAGTTGTTTTTCTGTTATTACCAGTAGTATATTTCTTTCTCTGTTCTGTGTTTGTCTGGCCACCTTTCCTTCTGTTGGGTCGAGCTTATTGTTCGGACCCTCCTTCCGGAGGGGATTCCATCTTAGTAACCCGACAGCAAAGAGTCTTCAGAGTTTTAGCAATGGAGTTCAAAATCTCGGCTGTTCCGGGGGTGCCCCTGGAGCAGGCGGAGTCCTCTTCCACAGCTGGGGCAGGACCTTGTTCGGTCATTGGTGTCAACCTTCTACCCCCCAGGATCCTTCCATGGAGTTTTGACTATCTTCTTCGCCAGAGGGCTCCCCATTCTCCTCTGTCCCTCTTCGCCTTGGTGTAATTCCAAGAACAAGGTTGTGATTCTGGGGCTTCTTTTCGTATTCTGAGAAGCCAGGGCGTTGGCAACAATATCTTATTACCTCTTCCCCCACAATTCCTTCAAAAACTAGAGAGCCCAGAGCCTTCAGATTTTTTCCGACTGTGTGTTCCGAGGCAATGGTAAGTCCCAGGGCTTTGGGTGGGCTGCCAGGATGTTTGTAATGTTTCTTGGTCCTCTGCTTCTAAGGTTTCTTCCTGAGCCAGGCTGGTGTAGTCCACATGGTGCTGTAGGGACAGTACACGTATGGGCTTCTGGCCCATTTCCGGAATCACACCTGCCTTTGTGGGCACTTCGAAGTATTTGAATTATCTGGATGTTAAAGAAGTCTAGTTCCCTGTATAATTTTCGAAGTTCAGTAGCCGCCTGGTTTCCCAGCTATTCAATACTCTAAGATGCCTGGCTTTAACAGAGAAGTGCCGGAACAAGGAATCTTAATTTTTTCAATCAGAGAAACCTAGTAGTATTTGTTGCTTCTGAATGGAGGTTCTTGCCAGGACCCCCACCCCCCTGGTAGGTGGGACAGCGAGAGACCAGGCCTCCTAGATAATACTTCCTCAGGAGGTCCCGGGATCTGCTTGGTCGAAGTCCATCCTTGCGTTGTCGTCCTTCTTCATCTGCTGCTGTAGGATCCGTCAGTAGAGATATAGGGGATATGAAGGGAACCTGAGCGAAGAGTATAAGTGGAAGATAGGTATAAATAAAGGATATTACCAAGGTCTTGAGAATATCTCCTCCAAGAGAGAACCCGAGCAGTTAATGATTTAAATTTAGATAAGTTTAGATTTAGAAAGGACATAGGAAAAGAATTGGATTGGAAATAGGGTAGCTACATAGTGGAACAGTCTACCTAGTTGTATTGAGGCCTAGGACTTTGGGTAGTTCAAATGTAGGTTGGATAAATACATAGAGGTGTGATGGGTTGGATTTGGTGGGACTTGCACATCCAGAGGCTTATTTCTTGAGGGTAAGTATTGAAAATTGGGGTAGATCAAATGTTTGTTAGTGGGAATGAAATATAAAGGACCTGCCTAGTTTAGCCAACAGGCCTGCTGCAGTGTTCCTCCTTTCTTATGTTTCTTAGTTCTTATGTCCTCCTGTTCATTAGGTTTCCAGCCTTCCCCCTACCTGGAAATTCTCAAATCCAATTTTTGCCCATACTTTCAGCTAGGCTCTGTAGGTTTCGTCTGTCCACGTCCAGAAAAGATTTCCTCCTCGTTCAGAGGAAGCCTGCCCCCGAGCTAGGTGCCAGGTCTCGTTGAATTCTTCTCAAGATCCTCTGCATGTTGCTAGGGGACGTCGTAGTGTTGTCAGTTTCAGAAGGTGGTTATTGTGTTCCTAAAAACCCTACTCAGAGCACAACACAGAAAAGGCTTTTTCAAAAATTTGTTCCAGTTATACAAATGAGTCCAGATACGCGCGGAAATAACAAATATACAAGTACAACACATAATTACAAGTACAACACATATAACAAGTACAACACATAAATAAATATAGGTTATCCTGGTAAGTATTCTTTCTTCTCTAGGTATAGCTGCATCCCACTCATGTTGTCAAAACTCTCCGTCAGTCCTTCTGGTGCTCCGGGAAGTTGATGTATGCCGGATGGCACAGAAGTAATCTGATTCGTTTGTCGATATCCTAGTAATTCTCCCGCTTCTGAAGAAATCTTACTGCAACAGGGCATCCTGCAGCATCACTGCGATCCGGGAAAAAGGTTTAGGTTTTGGTAGGAAGTGCCGACAACGTCATATATGAGACAAAAGGTTTTGCTCGTTGGAGTATCACCGTTGGGTCCCCAGTGTAGTGTTCCATCGACCCCAATCCCCTCTCGGCTCGCTCCAGAGTTTTGCAGGGACCTGCCTGCGTGTTGTCCACTCAAACTCCGTAGTTAGGTAGGGGTTTCTCTAGTTTCTCAAAAACCTAATTTTTAAGCCCATATCTTCAGCTAGGCTCTTGATATTTCGTCCTTCCGTCCAGAAAGACTTCCTCGTCAGGAGGAGCAGGCCCCCGTGCTAGGGCCAGGCTCGTTGAATTCACTACAAGATCCTCTGGCATGTTGCTAGTGGACGTCTTAGGGTTTGTCTGTTCAGAAGGTTTGGGTCTTAAAACCCACTCTGAGCACAGACAACAGAAAAGGCTTTTCAAAAATAATTGTCCAGTTACATAAGACTACGCAAAAATAACAAATATACAAAGTACAGAACAAAGTACATACAAGGACATAATGCAGCTGCAGTTTTCTGAACCTAGTCGACCAGTCCATTCCACGACGCTACCTCCAGGCACTCCAAAACAGCTAGCAACAATAATATATTCTCATCACCACAGCTGACAAAGTGAGGAGGAGTGGTCATCCTCAACAGTACAGACTATACGTTAGTAGATCAAGATTTATTGAACGACGCCAACACAACGTTTCCAACCCCGAACATCATGGAGGAAAGAAACAGAATTCTTTTCTCAGTAAACCCGCAGTATACTCAGGAAATCAGAAGAAGGTAAAAAGCTCTTGCGCCTCATCCCTACCACCCCCAAGTCAGCTACTTTATGGAAAACCAAGACCCACAAACATCAAATGTGTCCTATGAGACCCATTACAAACTGGTATCGGCAGCGCCCCTCCACAGTCTAGGCAGGAGTTTTGGCGAAATATTTGTCAAAGCTCCTGGTAAATCAGATCAAGGCTCATCCAAAGCATCGGGTGACCTCCTTAACCGTTATCAGGATCTCGACATGAGGTGATATGATGCTTGCAAGTTTTACGTGACTGCCTTATTCACTCAATGCCCGCATTATCAAGCCATTGCTCTTCTTCCGCAGGTGAAAAATGATGATACAGAGATAACCGTGTACCCCGCCAAGATTTTGTGAGCCTTGTCGAACTTTGTGTTCGTTAGAACTGTTTAGGTTCGATGACAAGAAGTACAAACAACTCTTGCGGACTAGCCCTGGGATCCCCCCTTAGTGCAGTTTCTTGCCAATTATACATGGAGGACCTGGAATCAAGAAGTATCCTCAATAACATCCCGTCCGATTCAGTTACTTGGATGCGGTACGTAGATGATATTTGGGTCATTGTACCCAAAAATCATGACGTACGATGGCATCCCTACAACACCATCAACACTCAGAACCTACTATTAATTTACTCTAGAGGGAGAAGGACAACCATTAACCTTTCACTCGACGTTCTCTTACGCACAGGGGAAATAGCAAACTTTCTTATTAAAGTCCTACCGGAAGCCACACCTCCATAAATGACTACCATTTCTTCTCTCGACCATGACACAAGAACTAAAAGAGGGAATTATTGGCTTTCTTCTAGAGCCTACAGAAATTCCAGTCTCCGCAGATCCTCGAATAAGAATGTAATACATCACCAACTCATTTAGTTTCACTACTCTTATCCCCAACACATTCATACGTGACTGCAGGAAACCGTGCAACTCGAAACCTCAGGCCAAGACCACACCCGACTATGCAAAATGAAGAAAAGCCTCCGAATTACATCGTTATGTAAACCGGTCAGCAACGTTGCCACTAATGTTTCAAATGTTTGACAGAAACTGGCTAAAATATCTACTAGCTCTTCAACTCCTATTAGGAACCTGAATACAAAAACCCAAGCATGATTCTGGCACAAGTGCAGGAATCTACCCTATACCATGTTGGGGGTGTGACAAAGTAATATGTAGGGAAACAGCCAGAACTCAGGACATTAGGATGCAAACACAAAAATGCTTGCAGAAATGATGACCGCAAAAACGCATTTGTTCACCATAGAGACGATGTTGACACCTCATTGAAAATCAATGAAGCTAAACTAGATAATAAGAATACTACTTAAGACGATAAAATGCATTGAAGCTGCACAATTTTCTGTCAGTAACACTATAAAGCAAAATTCCGGTAGTTACAGTATTTTCAAAATTCCAAAGCAAGAGGAGTATTACCCATCCTGGGAACTGGTGTTACTTGATGCCAGCAGGTCCCTCTCTAACCTCACATCCTAAGATACCATTACTACAACTACTAACTACTACCACCTCTAACCCACGCTTCACCTCACTTGGCTCCCACCACTAAATATATGTGTGTTACTTTAAAAAAGTTTTTCGCTGTATTAGGAACATGAAGAAGCCACTCGTGGCGAAACGTTTCCTTTAAATAATGTCCGTGCACTGTACATAATTGTCTTTTTCCACATAAATTAATATAAGGTTTATCCTGGTAGAATTTCTTCTTCTTCTAGGTTTTACTCGCTTCTCATCAGTGTTGTCAAAACTCTCCGTCATTCTCTTCTGTGCCCGGAAGTTGAAGTGCACGGATGCAACAGAAAGAAATCAGTATACGTATGTGTCGGTTATACCTAGGTAATTTCTCCAGCATTCTGAAAAGAAATCTTACTGCAACGGCATCCTGTAAGCACACTGCGTCCGGGAAAAAGGTTAGGTTTTGGTAGGAAGTGCCGAAAACGTCAATAGAAGAACAATTTGCTCGATGGTAACGACTGTTGGTCCAGAGTAGAGTTCCCTTCGACCCATACCCTCACCGCTCGCTCAGTATTAGCAGGACCTGCCTTCTTGTTGCCACGCAAACTCGTAGGTTAGGATAGGGTTTTCTCTAGTTTCTTCTTTCCTCAATCTCACGGTCTTGGGAATTCTGCCTTCGTCAGTCCTCCTGTAGGGACATATCCCTTTCCCAAGCATCATCGGAGTTCTTTCTGGGAAGTAATCCACCATGGATGCCTCAACGAATCTTCACGTAAATCCACGTCCAGAGATCATTTATTTCTTTTCTAAAGTCCTGGGGCCCAGGACCTGTCGAAGATTCGATGCAGGATTCAATCTGTCAACTCCCTTTCCGTTGTGTAGTTTGTAGAATTTGCTCACTTCTCGTGTCTGTAGCTTCTCCTGTTATTGGGGGATCTGTCCCTGGTGACCTGTTCCTACTGTAGTCTCTGTCGGAATTCCTGTAATAATTTCCTCCATATATTTCTGCTGGTAGTTATCGTTGTTTTTGTAATGCACCTCATGTAGTTGTTTCTGTATGCTAACCGTAGTATTTCTTTCCTTGTTCTGTGTTTGTCTGGCCTCCTTTTCCTTCTGTTGGTCGAGCCTATTGTTTCACCCTTCTTTCGAGGGTATTCCAGCTTAGTAACCCTGTCCTAGCAGAGTCTTCAGAGTTTTAGGTCAATGGATTCAAATCCGTTGTTCGGGGGTGCCCGTTAGCTGCGGAGTCCCTGTTCCCACAGCTGGGGCAGGACCTGTCGGACATTGTGTCTCTTCTACCCCCAGATCTCTTGCCAGTGTTTACTATCTTCCGCCAGAGGCTCCCAATTCTCCTCTGTCCTCTTCGCCTTGGTGTATTCCAAGACAGTTGTGAATCTGGGAGCTTCTTTTTCGGTATACTGGTTGAAAAGGACAGGGCGTGGCAACTATACTTTAGTTACCTCTTTTCCCCGAATTCTTCAAAACTAGAGATCCCATACCTTAAATTTTTCCGACTGTGTGTTCCGAGCAATGAAAGTCCCAGTGCTTGGGTGGCTGCCAGATAGTTTGTAAAGTTTTCTGTCTCTGCTTCTAAGGTCTCCCTAGACCAGGCTGGGTAGTCCACATGTCTGGTAGGGACAGTACCCGTAGGGCTTCTGGCCATTTCCGAATCACACCTCCATTGTGGCAGGTCTCGAAGTATTGAATTCTGATGTTAAAGAAGTCCTAAGTTCCCTGTATAATTTTCGAAGGTATCAGTAGCCGCCCTGGTTTTCCTGCCCTGCTATTCAATACTCTAAGAGGCCTGTCTTTAATCAGAGAATGGCCGGATAAGGAGTCTTCAATTTTTTACAATCAGAGAAACCTTAGTAGTAATTGTTGCTTCTGAGGGGAGGGTCCTCAGGACCCCCTCCCCCCTGGGTAGGTATGGCACGAGAGCCCAGGCCCCTTTGAAATACTTCTCAGAGGTCCCGGATCTGCTTGGTCGAGTCCAATCCTGCGTTTGTCGTCCCTTGATCATCTGTACTGCTGTATGTGATCCGTCAGTAAAGAATATAGGTTTGCCTGTTAGGATCCTCCCTGTTCCAGTGTTTCCTCCACCTTCCCCCTTCCTGGAAATCTCAAAACCTATTTTTTAACCCATAATCTTCATGCTAGGCTCTGTAGGTTTCGTCTGACCACCCAGAAAGAATTTCCCTCTTCAGGAGGAGCTCCTGCCGCCCGGCTAGGGGCCAGGCTCGGTGATTTCTCCAAGATCCTCTGCATGTTTGCCAGGGGAACGTCTTAGGTGTTGTCCGTTCAGAAAGGGTCTTTTGGTCATACTCTAACCCTAATCTGAGCACAACAACAGAGAACAGGCTTTTCTGCTAAAATATTGTACGCAGTTTTTCACATATTAGACTACGCAAGAAATAACAAATATACAAGTACATACACATATAAGAAGTAAACACATAATAATATAAGGTTATCCTGGGTAGTATGTTTCTTTCTCTCTAGGTACTGCTTCTTTAACTGCATCTCACTCAGTGTGTCAAAACTCTCCGGCATCCTTTTCAGTGCCTCGGGAAGTTGAAGTGCCGAGCAACAGAAAGAAATCTGGATCGTTTGTCGGTTATCCAATGTATATTCTCGCAGCTCTGAAGAAATCTTACTGCAACATGCATCCTGTAGCATCAACTGCGGCTCCGGGAAAAAGGTTAGGTTTTTGGTAGGAATGCGAAAACGTCAATCGATAGAACAAAGTTGCCTCGTTGATCAACTGTTGGGACCAGTTAGTGTTCCTTCGACCCACTACCCTCTCGGGGCTCGCTCAGAGTTTTCAGGACCTGCCATTCGTTGTTGTCCACGATCAAACTCGTAGGTTAGGTAGGGTGATTTTTCTCTAGTTATACTTCTGTCCTCAATCTCACTGTCTTGGAATTCCCTTCGCATTCCATCCTGTAGGGACATATCCCTTTCCAAGCTATCATCGGTGGATTAACTTCTGGGAATAATCCATCCAGAAGCCCCATTCGAATATCTCTCGTAATCCACGTCCATAAGATCATTTTATTTCTTTCTAAGTCCTGGGCCCAGGACCTGACGAAGATCGAATGCAGGATCAATCTGACATCCCATTTCCGGTTGTGTGTTTCGTAGACATTTGGGCCTCTATCTCGTGACTGTAGCTTCTCCTTAGTGGGGGAGATCTGTCCCTTGGTGACCTGTTCTTACAGTAGTCTTGTCGAATTCCTGTAATAATTTCCTCCATTATTTCTCTGTAGTTATCGTGTTTTTGGTAATTGCTCTTGTAGTCTGTTTCTGTTGCTACCGTAGTATTTTCTTTCCTTGGTGTTTTTCTGTGTTTGTCTGGCCTCCATTCCTTCTGTTGAGGTCGAGCCTTTATTGCTCGGACCTTTCTTCGGAGGGGAATCCCAGCTAGTATAACGCCTGTTCAGTCAAGAGTCCATCAGAGTTTTAGCAATGGAGTCAAATCCCGCTTGTTTCCGGGTGCCCCTGGAGCCTCCGGCGGAGTCTCTTGCATGCTGGGGCAGGACCTTGTTCGGTCATTGGTGTCTCTTTCTCCCCCCCAGGGATCTCTTTGCCAGGTGTTTTACTATCTTTCGCCAAGGATCTCACATTTCTCCTCTGTCCTTCGCCTTGGTGTATTCCAAGACAGGATGTGATTCTGGGAGCTTCTTTTTCGGTATTCGGTGAAGGACACAGGGCGGGGCAACTATATCTTTTAGTTTACCACCTTCCCCGAATTCTTCAAAAAACTAGAGAGCCCCAGAGCCTTAAGTTTTCACGACTGTGGTGTTCCGAGGCAATGGTAAGTACCAGGGCTTGGGTGGGCTGCCCAGATGTTGTAATGTTTTTCTTGGCTCTTCTCTCTGCATCAAAGGTCTCCCTGAGCCAGTGCTGGGTGTCCACATGTGCTGGAGACAGTACCCGTATGGGCTACTGCTCCATTTTTCCGGAATCACACCTGCCTTGTGGCAGTCATACTCGAAGTATTGAAATTTCTGTTTGTTAAAAAGTCTAGTTCCCTGTATAATTTTCGAAGTTCAGTAGCCCGCCCTGGTTTCCCTGCTAATTCAATACTCAAAGAGGCCTGTCCTTTAACAAGAAGGCCGACTACGGTCCCTTAAATTATTTTCAATCAGAGAACCTTAGATATAGTTGCTTCTTGAAGGGAGTCCTGCATGACCCCTCCCCCCTGGGTAGGTGGGCAGCGAGAGGCCCGAGGCAGCTTAGAAATACTTCTCAGGGTCCCGATCTGCTTGGTCAAAAAAGACAGGAAGTCCCACCTTGCTGTTTCCGTCCCTTCAGCTGCTGCAGTAGGATCCGTCAGTATAGATATAGGTTTGCCGTTAGGTCCTCCCTGTTCAGGTGTTTCCCATCCAAGCCTTCCCTTCCCCGCTTCCCTGGAAATCTCAAAACCAATATTTTAAGCCCATATCTCAGCTAGGCTCTTGTAGGTTTACGTCTGTATCACGTCCGAAAGAATTTCCTCGCCGAGGAGTCTGCCCCCGTGCTAGTGGCCAGGCTCGTTGATTCTCTCAAATCCTCTGCATGTTGCTAGGGGACGTCTTAGGTGTTGTCTTTCAGAAGGGTTTGGGGTTCATAAAACCCTACTCTGGCACAACAACAGAAAGGATTTTTCAAAAATTTGTCCAGTTTTACATATGAGACTACGCAAGAATTAACAAATATACAAGTACAACACATATACAAGTACAACACAAAATAATATAAGGGTTATCCTGGGTATTATTTCTTTCCTTCTCTAGGGTTACTGCTTCTCACTCAGTGTTGTCAACACTCTCCGTCAGCCTTCTGTGCCGGGAAGTTGAAGTGCCGTATACAACAAAAGAAATCAGGAATCTGGATCGTTTGTCGTTAACCTAGGTAATTTCTTCTTCTTCTCCAGCTTCTGAAGAAATCTTACTGCAACAGTGCATCCTGTAGCATCTACTGCGATCCGGGAAAAAAGTTAGGGTTTTGTAGAAGGTGCCGAAAACGTCAATAGATGAGACAAGTTGCTCGAGTTGGTATCAGACTGTATGGGTCCAGTGTAGTGTGTCCTACGACACACTACCCCTCTCTGGCCCGTCGCTCAGAGTTTTCAGGACCTGCCTTCGTTGTTGTCCACTCAAACTCTTAGGTTTAGGTAAGGGTTTCTCTAGTTTCTTCTGTCCTACAATCTCACGTCTTTGGGAATTCAGCTGCCTTCGTCAGTCCATCCTGTAGGGACATATCCCTTTCCCCAAGCTATCATCGGTGGATCTTCTGGAAGTAATCCATCCATGATGCCTCATCGAATTCTTCCTCATTATCCACGCCAGAGATCAATTATTCTTTTCTAAGTCCTGGGGCCCAGGACCTGTCGCAATCGATGTCAGGAACAATCTGTCATCCCCTTTCCGTAGTGTATTTGTAGAAGTTGGGCTCTATCTCGTGTCCTGTAGCTTCTCCCTGAAGTGGGGAGATCTGTCCCTTGGTGACCTGTTCCTACTGTAGTCCTCTGTCGGAATTTCCTGTAATAATTTCCTCCATTATTTCTTTCTCTGGAAAGTAATCGTTGTTTTTGTAATTGCTCTTGTATTGTTTCTGATTTTACCGTAGTATTTCTTTCCTTTTCTGTGGGTTTGGTCTGCCTCCTTTCCTTCTGTTGGTCGAGCCTTATTGTTCGGACCCTCTCAGAGGGGATTCCACTTAGTAACCCTGTCTAACAGAGTCTTCAGAGTTTTAGCAATGAGTTCAAATCCGCTTGTTCGCGGGGGGTGCCCCTGGAGCTGGCGGAGTCTCTTCCACTGCTCGGCAGGACCTTGTTCAGGTCATGGTGTTCTCTCTACCCCCAGGATCTCTTGCAGGTGTTCTATCTTCGCCAGAGGCTCCCCTTTCCTCCTCTGCCCCTTCGCCTTGGTGTATTCCAAGACAGTTGGGATTCTGGGAGCTTCTTTTTTCGATGTATTCTCTGTCTGGTGAAGGGCGCACAGGCGTGGCAACTATAATCTTTAGTTACCTGTCTCCCCAATTCTCATAAAACTAGAGAGCCCAGAGGCCTTAAGTTTTTCGACTTGAGAGATGTGTTCCGAGGCATCATGGAAGTCCCAGGGCTTGGTGCTGCCAGATGTTTGTATTGTTTTCTGTCTCTGCTTCTAAGTCTCCCTGAGCCAGGCTGGGTATCCACATTGCTGGAGGGAGCAGTACCCGGATGCTCTGGCCCTTTTCCGGAATCACACCTGCCTTGTGGCATCTTTCGAAGTATTGAATTCTGTTGTTAAAGAAGTCTAGTTCCCTGTATAATTTTCGAATTTTCAGTAGCCGCCCTGGTTTCCCTGCTATTCATTACTCTAAGAGGCCTGTCCTTTAAACAGAGAAGGCCGGAATAAGGTCTTAAATTTTTTTCAATCAGAGGAAAACCTTAGTAGTATTGTTTGCTTCTGATGGGAGGTCCTGCAGTACCCCCTCCCCCCTGGGTAGTGGGCAGCGAGAGCCCAGGCCCCTTGAAATACTTCTCATGGTGCCCGGATCTGCATGGTTCGATAGTCCATCCTTGCGTTGTCGATTCCCTGTTCAACAGACTGCATGTAGGATCGTCAGTAGGAGATATAGGGGAATATGAGTGGACGACCTGTTCGAAGTGTATAAGTGGAAGATAGGTCTTAATAAAGGGTATATTAAACAAGTCTTGAGGAATATCTCTCCAGAGAGAACCCGCATAAAGGATTTAAATTAGATAAGTTTAGATTAAGAAGGACATAGGAAAGTATTGGTTTGGAAAATAGGGTAGTAGATGAGTGGAACAGTCTACCTAGTTGGTTATTGATGGCTAGGACTTTTGGTAGTTTCAACTTTAGGTTGGATAAATACATGAGTGGGATGGTTGGATTGGAGTGGGACTTGCACATCAGACTTATTACTTGTGTAGTATTGAAATTTGGGTAGATCAAATGTTTTGTAAGTGGGATGAATTGTAAAAGGACCTGCCTAGTATAGTCCACCAGGCCCTGCTGCAGTGTTCCTCCTTGAGCTATGTTCTTATGTTCTTATGTCCCTCCCTGTTCAGTGGTTTCCTCCCAGCCTTCCCCCTTCCTGGAATCTCAAAACCATATTTTTAAGGCCCATATCTTCAGCTAGGCTCTTGTAGGTTTTCGTCAGCTTCACGTCCAGAAAGATTTCCTCTCAGGAGGAGCTGCCCCCGTGCTAGGCCCAGGGGCTGTTGATTTCTCTCAAGATCCGCTGCATGGTGCTAAGGGGACGTCTTAGTGTTGTCTGTTCAGAAGGGTTTTTGTTGGGTCCTAAAGACCCTACTCTGAGGACAACAACATAAAAGGCTTTCCAAAATTCTGTCCAGTTTACATATGACTACGCAAGAAATAAAAAATATACAAGTGACAACACATATACAAGTTACAACACATAAACAAGTACAACACATAAATAATATAAGGTTATCCTGGGTATATTTCTTTCTTCCCTAAGGTTACTGCTTCTCACTACTCAGTGTGTCAAAAAAACTCCCGTCTGTCCTTCTGTGCCCGGAAGTTGAAGTGCCGGATTCAAACAGAAAGAAATCCTGGATCTTTGTCGGTTATCCTAGGTAATTCATCTTCTCTCAGCTACTGAAAACTCTTACCGTGCAACAGGGCATCCTGTTAGCACACTGGGGGGGGGGGGGGGGCGTCCGGGAAAAAGGTTAGTTTTGGTAGGAAGTGCCGAAAACGTCAATAGATGAGATCAAGTTGCTCGTTGGTGATCAGACAGTTGGTCCAGTGTAGTGTTCCTACGACCCACACCCTCTCGGCTCGCATCCAGCATTTTCCAGGTACCTGCCTTGATGTTTGTCCACTCAAACTCGTAGGTTATTAGGGTTTTTCTCTAGATTCCAAAACCTGAATTTTAAAGTCCAATCTTCAGCTTGGCTCTTAGTAGGTTCGTCTGTCACGTCCAGAAAGATTTCCCTCGTCCAGAGGAGTGCCCCCAGTGCTATGGCCAGGCTCGTTGATTCACATCAAGATCCTCTGCATGTTGCTAGGGGACGTCATAGGTGTTGTCTGTTCAGAGTAAGGGTTTTGTGTCATAAAACCCAAACTCTGACACAACAACAGAAAAGCTTTTTTCAAAAAATTTGTTCCAGTTTTACATATAGACTACGGCAAGAAATAAAGAAAATACAAGTACAACAAAGGTTTCATACAAGGACTTAATGCAGCTGCCGTTTCTGAACCCACAACAACAGAAAAGGCGTTTTCCAAAAATTGTCCGTTTACATATGAGAACTACGCAAGAAATACAAACGTAAACTAGTACAACCACATATACAGTACAAAACTAGACACATATACAAGTACAAACCAACTTAATAATATAAGGTTATCCTTGGTATATTTCTTTCTTCTCTAGAGTTACTGCTTCTCACTCAGTGTTGTCAAAACTCGCCGTCAGCCCTTCTGTTCCCGAATTGATGTGCCGGATGCAACAGACAGAAATCTGGATCATTGTCGGTTTCCTACGTAATTTCTCCAGCTTCTGAAGAAATCCTTACTGCAAACAGGGCATCACTGTAGCCACTACTGCTCCGGGAAAAAGAGGTTAGGTTTTGTAGGAAGTGCCGAAAACTTCAATAGATGAGACAAGTTTGCTCGTGTTATCAGACTTTGTGAGTCCAGTGTAGTTTTGCCTTCGACCCACTACCCTCTCGAGGCTCGCTCAGAGTTTCAGCCCTGCCTTCCGTATGATTGTCCACTAAACTCGTAAGGTTAGTAGGGTTTTCTTCTAGATTCTCAAAACCTATTTTTAAGCCCATTCTTCAGCTAGCCTCTTGTAGGTTTCGTCTGTCACGTCCAGAAAGATTTCCTCCTCGTCAGGAGGAGCTGCCCCCAGTGCTAGGCGCCAGGCTCGTTGATTTCTCTCAAGATCCTCTGCATGTTTGCTAGTAGGACGTCTTCGGTGTTGTCTGTTCAGAGGGATTGGGTTCATAAAACCCTACTCACCCTGAGCACAACAAACATAACAAGGCTTTTCAAAAATTTGTCCAAGTTTATCATATGACGAACTTCCGCCAGAAATAACAAATATACAAGTACAACCAAAGTTTCATACAAAGGACTTATTGCAGCTTGCAATTTCCTGAACCAAGTCGTCCAGTCATACCTCGACCGCTACACGAATCCAGTCACTCAAACACTTAGCTACCAATAAGATATTCTCATCAACCACAGGCGACAACGGCGGATGAGTGGTTCCACCCACAACCGTACAACTAACGTTATTAAGATGCAAGATTTTTTTGAACGAAACGCCAACCATACGTTTCCATCCCCGAACATGCAGGATAAAGAAACAGATTCTTTTTTCTCAGTAATACCCGCAGTATACTCAGGAAATCAAAAAGGTAAAAAAGCTCTTCGCTCCGCCTCATCCAAACCCCTACCAACCCCAAGACCGCTAGACTTTAATGGTTTACCAAAGACCCACATAACCAAATGTGCCTATGAGACCCATTACATCTGGTAAACGCAGCGCCCCTCACAGTCTAGCAGGAGTTTTAGCGAAATAATGTTGGCAAAGCACCTGGGTACAATCAGTCAAGGCTCATCTAAAGCATTCGGGATGACCTCCTTAACCGTATCAGGGGAACTCGACATGATGCTAAGAAGCTTCAAGTTTTGACGAGACGCCTTCCATTCACCAATGTCCCAGTTGATCAAGCCATTTTGAACTTCTTCTGCAGGGTGATTAAAGTATGAAACTAGAGTAACCATGACCCCGCCATGAATTGTTGTGAGCCTTGTCGAACTTTGTTCGTTAAAACTGTTTTTAGGTTCGAGGACAAGAAGTACAAACAACTCTGTTCGGACTAGCCATGGGATCCACCCCTTAGTGCAGTTCTTGCCAATTTATATATGGAGGACCTGGAAGCAAGAAGATCCTCAACAACATCCCTCGTTCAGTTTACTTGGATGCGGTACTAGATGATATTTTTGGTCATAGTACCTAACCCAAAAAATCATGACGTCACAGGGTCATCTCAACACCATCAACACTCTGGAACCTACTATTAAAATTACTCTAGAGGAGGTAGAAGGAGACAACCAGTTACCTTTTCTCGACGTTCCCTTAACGCCAACAGGGGAAAACAAACTATTTCTTTTAAAGTCTAACCCGAAGCACCTACAATAATTCGACTACATTTCTTTCATCTTGCACATGACACAAGAACTAAAAGAGGGGTAGTTACGTTGCTTCTTTTCTGTAGCCTACAGAATTTCTCCAGTCCGCAAGTTCCTCGAAAAGAATGTACATACATCAACCAACTCTTTATAGTTTTCCCTACACTTTTTCCCCCTACTACACGTCATAACGTGACTGCAGGAAACGTGGTCACACCGTATCCTCAGCCAAGACCAACACCTATCAAATTGATGAAAACCTCCAAGTTTACATCGTTTATAAACCGGTCAGCAACGTTGCCACTAAAGTTCAAAAATGTTTGAACAGAAAACCTGGCTAAAATATATACTACCAGCTCTTCAACTACTATTAGAACCTGATACAAAAACACAAGCATGATTAATCGTGGCACAAGTGCAGTGAATCATACACTATAGTCCATGTGGGGGGTGTGACAAAGTATATGTAGGAGGAAACAGCCAGAACTCTGGACATTAGGATAGCAGATACACAAAAATGCTTGCAGAATGATGACCTGCAAAAACGCATGGTTCAACATATAGACGATGTTGAGACATCCTCATGAAATTCATGAAGCTAAAGCTAGATTATTAAAGAAGAACGACTTAAGACTGAGAAAATGCATTGAAGCTGCACTAATTTCTGTCAGTAACACTATAAAGCAAAAGTCCGGTAGTTACAGTATTTCAAAATTACTAAGCAAGAGGATATTACCCATCCTGGGAACTGGTGTTACTTGATGCCAGCAGGTCCCTCTCTAACCTCACCTCCTTAGTTCCATTACTACTACTATACTACTACTACCACCTCTACCCACGCTTCACCTCACTTGGCTCCCACCACTATATATATGTGTGTTTTCTTAGTTTTCTCTGTATTAGGACTGAAGAAGCCACTCGTGGCGAAACGTTTCCTTTAATAAATGTCCTGAACTGTACATAAGTGTCTTTTTCCACATAAATAATATAAGGTTATCCTGGGTAGTATTTCTTTCTTCTCTAGGTTACTGCTTCTCACTCAGTGTTGTCAAAACTCTCCGTCAGTCCTTCTGTGCCCGGGAAGTTGAAGTGCCGGATGCAACAGAAAGAAATCTGGATCGTTTGTCGGTTATCCTAGGTAATTTCTCCAGCTTCTGAAGAAATCTTACTGCAACAGGGCATCCTGTAGCATCTACTGCGTCCGGGAAAAAGGTTAGGTTTTGGTAGGAAGTGCCGAAAACGTCAATAGATGAGACAAGTTGCTCGTTGGTATCAGACTGTTGGGTCCAGTGTAGTGTTCCTTCGACCCACTACCCTCTCGGCTCGCTCAGAGTTTTCAGGACCTGCCTTCGTTGTTGTCCACTCAAACTCGTTTGGTTAGGTAGGGTTTTCTCTAGTTTCTTCTGTCCTCAATCTCACTGGTCTTGGGAATTCTGCCTTCGTCAGTCCATCCTGTAGGGACATATCCCTTTCCCAAGCTATCATCGGTGGATCTTCTGGGAAGTAATCCATCCATGATGCCTCATCGAATTCTTCTCGTATCCACGTCCAGAGATCATTTATTTCTTTTCTAAGTCCTGGGGCCCAGGGCCTGTCGAAAGATTTT
>NW_026506787.1:0-38907 GCF_026875155.1 Cherax quadricarinatus
TAAAAAAAGGAAAAATCGGCCTGACGACATGGGGGCAGGGGTTAGGGAGTCATGATAATAACATACAAAATACCGCGTGGAATAGACAAGGTGGACAGAGACAGGATGTTCCAAAGAGGGGACACAGAAGCAAGGAGTCACAATTGAAAGTTGAAGACCCAGATGAATCAAAGAGATGTTAGGAAGTATTTCTTCAGTCATAGAGTAGTCAGGAAGTGGAATAGCCTAGCAAGTGAGGTAGTGGAGGCAGAAACCATACATAGCTTTCAGATGAGGTATGATAAAGCTCATGGAGCAGGGAGAGAGTGAGAGGACCTAGTAGCATTCAGTGAAGAGGCTGGGCCAAGAGGTGAGTCTCGACCCCTGCAACCACAATAGGTTAGTACAATTAGGTGAATACACACACACACACACACACACACACACACACACACACACACACACACACACACACACACACACACACACACCAGCATGGGTTCATGGAAGGCAAATCTTGTATCACAAACCTCCTGGAGTTTTATGTCAAGGTAACAGAAGTAAGACACGAGAGAGGGGTGGGTAGACTGCGTTTTCCTAGACTGCAGGAAGGCCTTTGACACAGTTCCCCGCAAGAGATTAGTGCAGAAGCTGGAGGATCAGGCGCACGTAAAAGGGAGGGCACTGCAATGGATAAGGGAATACCTGACAGGGAGGCAGCAACGAGTCATGGTACGTGAAGAGATATCACAGTGGGCGCCTGTTACGAGCGGGGTCCCACAGGGGTCAGTTCTAGGACCAGTGCTACTTTTGATATATGTGAACGACATGATGGATGGAATAGATTCTGAAGTGTCCCTGTTCGCAGATGACGTGAAGTTGATGAGAAGAATTAAATCGGACGAGGATGAGGCAGGACTGCAAAGAGACCTGGACAGGCTGGACATGTGGTCCAGTAACTGGCTTCTCGAATTCAATCCAGCCAAATGCAAAGTCATGTAGATTGGGGAGGGGCAAAGAAGACCGCAGACAGAGTATAGGCTAGGTGGACAAAGACTACAGACCTCACTCAGGGAGAAAGACCTTGGGGTGACCATAACACCGAGCACATCACCGGAGGCACACATCAACCAAATAACCGCTGCAGCATACGGGCGCCTGGCAAACCTGAGAATAGCGTTCCGATACCTTAATAAGGAATCGTTCAAGACACTGTACACTGTGTATGTTAGGCCCATACTGGAGTATGCAGCACCAGTCTGGAACCCAAACCTGGTCAAGCACGTCAAGAAGTTAGAGAAAGTACAAAGGTTTGCAACAAGGCTAGTCCCAGAGCTCAAGGGAATGTCGTAAGAGGAAAGGTTAAGGGAAATCGGACTGAGGACACTGGAGACAGAAGGGTCAGGGGAGAAATGATAACGACATACAAGATACTGCGGGGGAATAGACAAGGTGGACAGAGATAGGATGTTCCAGAGAGGGGACACAGGGACAAGGGGTCACAACTGGGAAGCTGAAGACTCAGACGAGTCACAGGGACGTTAGGAAGTATTTCTTCAGTCATAGAGTTGTCAGCAAGTGGAATAGCCTAGCAAGTGAAGTAGTGGAGGCAGGAACCATACATAGTTTTAAGAAGAGGTATGACAAAGCTCAGGAAGCAGAGAGAGAGAGGATCCAGTAGCGATCAGTGAAGAGGCGGGGCCAGCAGCTGAGTCTCGACCCCTGCAACCACAATTATGTGAATTAGGTGAGTACACACACACACACACACACACACACACACACACACATACATAGCCTAGAAAGTGACGTAGTGGAGGCGGGAACCATACATAGTTTTAAGGCGAGGTATGATAAAGCTCATGGAGCAGGGAGACAGAGACCTAGTAGCAATCAGTGAAGAGGCGGGGCCAGAGCTATGACTCGATCCCTGCAACCACAAATAGGTGAGTACACACACACATTCACACACACAACACACACACACACACACATACACACACCACACACACACACACACACACACACACATACACACACACATACACACACACAATACACACACACATACACACACACATACACACACACACACACACACACACACACACACACACAACACACACACACATACACACACACCACGCATACCCCACACATGCACGTACACACACATATACATACACACACATACACATACATACACACACACACACACATACACACACACACACACACACACACACACACATACACACACACATACACACCATACACACACACACACACACACACACATACACACACACACACTTCACAGGAACTAATCTCAAGTCGGTCCTTTGTGTGTTTCGTCGATCTGATCATTGTATGTCATAAGGACTTAAGGTACTCACAAACTAGTACATACATACTTACACGAGCATCTATAAGTGTAACAGAATACATGAAAAATCACCTGATTTTACCAAAGTACTGGCAGAAAATAAATCCCGCGAGAAACAGAATTTTTTAAACAAATTTTTATCTTGTAAAGGTCCGAGCTACAAGAATAAAATATTTATCATGGACTTTTACAATGGAAAATATCGATAATGGTACGGGCGGAAACTAAATATATTTTACGAAAAAAACGTGAATGGGAAATTTTTTATGAATGTTTGGAATAAGGAATCTTTTTTGAGTAAAAATTTTCCCAATTTTCACTAAAAAAAGTTTTTCCCCTTTTTGTTATTAAAAAAAACCTGTTGGTGAATGTTTCAAGTGCTATGTGTGTTGAAATATTCCAATGATGATAATAAACTTCTAAATCAAATTTCAGTTAATTATTTAAAATAATTGATGAGAATGATAATAGAAAAAAAAATATGTTTAAAGCAAATTTTTGGGGAAAATTTTTAAATTTTTTTTAGTAATGAATGGTGTATTGAAGTCAATTTTCAGTAAATCAAAAAAGGTTTTGATTTATTTTTTTTTATAAACTATAAGGGAGAAATTTTTGAATATGCAGTGGCTGAAAAAAAGTGATTTAAAAAAGTAGATTAATGCCCGAAATTTCGATTATTGAATTTTTAAAAAAATTTTAAAAATTCGCAAATTTGTTAATAAATTTTAAAATGACTTTTTTGAAGTTTTCCGAATAAAAAGGGTATATTTTTTTTTTTTATAAAGTGGTAAAACCATTTGAAGAATTCCTAATAAAAATTTTGGGAAGGAGGGTAAATAAACGCAAAAAAAAAAAAAAATAAGGAAAAAGGGGGAAAAAAAAAACAAGACGTTGTTGGGAAATCCGGTAATTTTTCATGTTTTGGAAAATAAGCTGGAAAAAAAATTATGGGGGTCGGGCTGTGCTTCGCTAATTGTCCGGGAACTGTACAATGGACGGGTTTAGTCAACCCTCGGTGCTGCTGCCCGTGTCTCCCCCCACACTGAGTCTCAGGGAACTGTACAATGGAGGGGGAGTCAACCCCGGTTGGCCTGCCCCCCCGACCTGTTTTCTGGGCCCCCTTTCTCTCCGTCTCCCCTAACTGGTTCAGGGAATGACAATGTGCGGGTGGGCAACCCCGGGGCGTGACCTGTGTCCCCCTCTCACATAGTCTCAGGGAAATGTACAAAGTGACGGGGGGAGTCAACCCCCTCGGTGTGCGCCCGGGGTCTCCCTCCACACTGGTCTCAGGGAACGTACAATGACGGGGGGGTCAAACCCCGGTGTGCTGCCGTGTTCCCTCTCCCCAAAATGATTCCAGGGAACTGTAAAAAATGTACGGTGAGTCAACCCCCGGGCTGCTGCCCTGTGTCCCCCCTCTCCCCAAATGAGTCTCAGGGAACTGTACAAAGTGACGGGGGAGTCAACCCTCGGTGCTGCTGCCTGTGGGGCCCCTCTCAAAACTGGGGGGTCTCAGGGAACTGTAAAATGTGACGGGTGAGTCAACCCCCCGGGCTGCTGCCGGTGTCTCCCTCCACACTGAGTCTCAGGGAACGCAATGTACGGGTGGTCAACCCTCGGGGCCCCGCTGCCCGGGTCTCCCTCCACACGAGTCTCAGGGAACGTACAAATTTAGGTGATCAAACCCTCGGTGCTGCTGCCCCGGGGTCTCCCTCTCACACGGTTTTCGGGAAAAATGTACAAAGTGACGGGTTTGGGCAACCCCGGTGCTGCTGCCCGGGGTCCCCCCACACAGAGTCTCAGGAAAAGTACAATGTGACGGGTGAGTCACCCCTCGGGGCGCGCCCGTTTCCCTCTCAAAAATGATCCAGGAATGTACAATTGACGGGGGAGTCAACCCTCGGGGCCGCCCCGTTCTCCCCCTCACACTGAGTCCGGGATGACAATGTGACGGGTGAGTCAACCCCCGGGGCGCTGCCCTGGTCTCCCCTCACACTAGTCCAGGGAAGTGTACAAGTGACGGGGGAGTCAACCCTCGGTGCTCTCCCTGTCTCCCTCTCACACTGAGTCCAGGGAATGTCAATGTGACGGGTGAGTCAACCCTCGGTGCTGCGCCCGTGCCCCTTCACCTGATTCCCCGGAAAGGGACAATGTGACGGGTGGTCAAACCCCCGGTGCGCTGCCCTTTGTCCCCCTCACACTGAGTCTCCCGGGGAAATGACAATGGACGGGGATCACCCCGGGCTGCTGCCCTGGTCTCCCTCACACGGGGCCCCAGGGAAATGTACAATGTGCGGGTGAGTCAACCCCCGGGGCTGCGCCCTGTTCTCCCTCGACACTGAGTTAGGGGGAAAGTACAATGTGAGGTAGTCAACCCCCGGTGTGCTGCCTGTTCTCCCTCGCCACTGAGTCTCAGGGAACTGTACAATGTGACGGGGGAGTAACCCTCGGTGCTGCGACCCGTGTCCTCCCCCCACACTGGTCTCAGGGAACGTACAATGTAGGGGGGGTCAACCCCCGGTGCTGCTGACCTGTGTCTCCCTCGACACTGATTCGGGGGAAATGACAAAGTGACGGGAGTCAACCCCCGGTGCTGCTGCCTGTGCCCCCCCCACACTGAGTCCAGGGACGACAATTGACGGGGGAGTCAACCCCCTGCTCTGCCTGTGTCTCCCTCTCAAACTGAGTCTCAGGGGAACTGACAATGTACGGGGGAGTCACCCTCGTTTCTGCTGACCTGTTTCCCCTCTCACACTGAGTCTCAGGGGCGTACAATGTGACGGGGGGGTCAAACCCCCGGTCTCGACCCCGTGTTCCCCCTCCACTGGTTCCCCCGGGAAATGTCAATGTGACGGGGGGGTCAACCCCCGGTGCTGCTGCCCCGTGTCTCCCTTCAACTGATCTCAGGGAACTGTACAAAAGTACGGTGATCAACCCTCTGCTGCGGCCCTGTTCCCCTCTCACACTGAGTCCAGGAACGTACAAAGTGACGGTGAGTCAACCCCGGTGCTGCTGCCTGTGTCCCCCTCTCACATGATCCAGGGAACGTACAATGTACGGGTGAGTCAACCCTCGGTGCTGCTGCCCTGTGTCTCCCTTCCACGAGTTCAGGGAACGTACAAAGTGACGGGTGAGCAACCCTGGGCTGCTGCCCTGTGTCTCCCTCTCACAGAGTCTCAGGAAAATGTAAATGTGACGGGGGAGCAACCCTCGTGCTGCGCCTGTGTCTCCCTCTCACACTGAGTCTAGGAACTTTCAATGTACGGGTGGGCAACCCTCGGGGCTGTGCCTGTGTCTCCCTCTCACACGAGTCTCAGGGAACGTACAAAGGACGGGTGAGTCAACCCCCGTGTGTCCCCGTGTTCCCCCCTTCACACTGAGTCTCAGGGAACTGTACAATTGACGGGGGAGTCAACCCTCGGTGCTCTGCCTGTGTCCCCCCACACGAGTCCCCCCAGGGAACGTACAAGGAGGGTGAGTCAACCCTCGGGGCTGCGCCTGTGCTCCCCCCTCACATGAGTCCAGGGGGAAAAGACAATGTGACGGGTGGTCAACCCCGGGGCTGTTTTACCTTTCTCCCCCCAACTGAGTCTCAGGGAACTGACAAAGTGACGGGGGGGTCAACCCTCGGGCTGTTTTCCCGGGGCTCCCTTCACACTGATCTCAGGGAACGTAAATGGCGGTGAGTCAACCCCGGGGGTGCTGCCCGTGCTCCTCTCACACTGAGTCTCGGGAACTGTACAATGTGATCGGTGAGTCAACCCCGGTGCTGCTGCCCTGTGTCTCCCTCTCTACACTGAGGTCCTCAGGGAACTGTACAATGTACGGTGAGTCAACCCTCGGTGCTGCTGACCTGGTCTCCCTCTCACAACCCTGAGGAGTCTCAGGGAACGTAACATGTGACGGTCGTGTCAACCCTCGTGCAGCTGACCTGTGTCTCCCCCTCACACTGAGTCTCAAGGAACTGTACAATGTGACGGGTGAGTCCAACCCCGTGCTGCTTGCATCCCGGTGTCTCCCTCACAAACACTGAGTCTCAGGGAACTGTAAATGTGACGGTGAGTCAACCCCTCGTGCTGCTGCCCGGGTGTCTCCCTCTCACACCTGAGTCTATTGAACTGTACAATGTGACGGGGTGAGTCAACCCTCGTGTTGCTGGCCCGTGTTCCTCCCTACTCACACTGAGTCACAGGGAACTGTAACAATGTGACTTGTTGAGTCCAACCCTCGGTAGCTGCAGACTGTGAGTCTCCCTCTCACAACCTGAGTCTCAGGGAACTTTACAAAGTGACGGGTGAGTCAACCCACTGTGCTGTCTGACCTGTGTCTCCCTCTCACACTGAGTCCACAGGGAACTGTACATGCGACGGGTCAGTCAACCCTCGGGCTGCTGACCTTGTCTCCCTCTCACCACTGAGTCTCAGGAACTGTACAATGTGACGGGTGATCAAACCCTCGGTGCTGCTGCCCTGTGTCTCCCTCTCACACTGAGTCTCAGGGAACTGTACATGTGACGGGTAGTCAACCCTCGGGTGCCTGCTGCCCTGTGTCTCCCTCTCACACTGAGTCTCAGGGAACTGTACAATGTGACGGGTGAGTCAACCCTCGGTGCTGCTGCCCTGTGTCTCCCTCTCACACTGAGTCTCAGGGAACTGTATAATGTGACGGGTGAGTCAACCCTCGGTGCTGCTGCCCGGTGTCTCCCTCTCACACTGAGTCTCAGGGAACTGTACATTGTGACGGGTGAGTCAACCCTTGTGCAGCCCTGTGTCCTCCCTCTCAACACTGCTGAGTCTCAGGGAACTGTACAATGTGACGGTGAGTCAACCCTCGGGTGCTGCTGACTCTGTGGTCTCCCACTCGACACTGAGTCTCAGTGGAACTGTACAATGTGACGGGTGAGTCAACCCTCGGTGCTGCTGCCCTGTGTCTCCCTCTCACACTGAGTCTCAGGGAACTGTACAATGTGACGGGTGAGTCAACCCCGGTGCTGCTGACCTTGTCCCCTCTCACACTTAGTCCTCAGGGAACCAGTACATGTGACGGGTGAGTCAAACCCTCGGTGGCTGCTGCCCTGTGTCTCCCTCGCACACTGAGTCTCAGGGAACTGTACAATGTGACGGGTGAGTCAACCCTCGTGCTGCTGCCCTGTGTCTCCTCCGCTCTCACAACTGAGTCCTCAGGGACTGTACAAGGGTAGACGGGTGAGTCAACCCTCGGTGCTGCGCCCTGTGTCTCCCTCTACCTGAGTCTCAGGGAACTGTAAGCAATGTGACGGGTGAGTCAACCCTCGGTGCTGCTGCCCTGTGTCTCCCTCTCACACTGAGTCTCAGGGAACTGTACAATGTGACGGGTGAGTCAACCCTCGGTGCTGCTGCCCTGTGTCTCCCTCTCACACTGAGTCTCAGGGAACTGTACAATGTGACGGGTGAGTCAACCCTCGGTGCTGCTGCCCTGTGTCTCCCTCTCACTACTGATCTCAGGGAACTGTACAAGTACGGGTGAGTCAACCCTCGGTGCTTGCTGCCCCAGTGTCTCTCTCTCACCTTCTCACACGAGTCCAGGGAACTGTACTATGTGAACTGGTGATTCAAACCCTCCGTGCTGCTGCCCTGTGTCTCCCTCTCCACACTGATTCTCAGGGAAGTGTACAATGTGACGGGTGAGTCAACCCTCGGTGCTGCTGCCCTGTGTCTCCCTCTCACACTGAGTCTCAGGGAACTGTACAATGTGACGGGTGGAGTCAACATCTGTGGCTGGCTGCCCTGTGTCTCCCTCACACACTGAGTTTCTCAGGAACTGTATCAATGTGACTGGGAGTCAACCCTCGGTGCTGGCTGCCGGGTGTCTCCCTCTCACACTGATCTCAGGAACTGTATCAATTGACGGGTGATCAACCCTCGGTGCTGCTGCCCTGTGTCTCCCTCTCACACTGAGTCTCAGGGAACTGTACAATGTGACGGGTGAGTCAACCCTCGGTGCTGCTGCCCAGGGTCTCCCTCTCACACTGAAGATCCACAGGAAACTGTACAATGTGACGGGTGAGTCGAACCCACGTGCTGCTGCCGCGGTGCTCCCTCTCACACTGATCCTCAGGGAAACTAACAATGTGACGGGTGAGTCAACTCTCGTTGCTGCTGCCGCGTGTCTCCTCTCACACATGAGTCTCAGGGAACTGTAATCATGTGACGGGTGATCAACCTCGGTGCTCTGTGCTGACCTGTGTCTCCCTCTCACACTGAGTCCTCATGGAACTGTACAATGTGACGGGTGAGTCAACCGTCGTGCTGTCTGACTGTGTCATCCCTCTCACACTTAGTCTCAGGGAACTGTACAATGTGACGGTGGTCAACCCTCGTGCTGCTGCCACTGTGTCTCCCTCTCACACTGAGTCTCAGGGAACTGTACACGTGACGGGTGAGTGCAACCCTCGGTGCTGCTGCCCTGTGTCCTCCCTCTCACACTGAGTCTCAGGTAACTGGGTACAATGTGACGGGTGCTTCAACCCTCGGTGCTGCTGCCCGGTGTCTCCTCTCCACTGAGTCAGGGAACTGTATAAAGTGACGGGGAGTCAACCTCGGTGCTGCTGCCCGTTCTCCTCCCCTCACACTGAGTCCTCAGGACTACAATTGACGGTGAGTCAACCCTCGTGCTGCTGCCCTGTGTCTCCCTCTCCACTGATCTCAGGGAACTGTACAATGTGCGGGTGAGAGTCACCCTCGGGTTGCAGCTGACCTTGGTCTCCCTCTCACAACTGAGTCCCTCAGGGAACTGTATCAATGTGACGGTGAGTCAACCCTCGGTGCTGCTGCCCAGTTGTCTCCCTCTCACACCTGAGTCTCCGGGAACTGTACAATTGACGGGGTGAGTCAACCCTCGGTGCTGCTGAACCTTTGTCTCCCTCTCCACACTGAGTCTCAGAACTGTAACAATTGACGGGTGAGTCAACCCTCGGTGCTGCTGCCCTGTGTCTCCCTCGCACACTGAGTCTCAGGGAACTGTACAATGTGACGGGTGAGTCAACCCTCGGTGCTGCTGCCCTGTGTCTCCCTCTCACACTGATCTCAGGGAACTGGTACAATGTGACGGTGAGTCAACCCTCGTTGCTGCTGGCCCTGTTCCTCCCTCTCACACTGATCTCAGGGAACTGTACAATGTGACCGGGTGAGTCAACCCTCGGTGCAGCTGCCACTGTGTCCTCCCCACCTATTCAGCACACTGAGTCTCAGGGAACTGTACAATGTGACGGGTGAGTCAACCCTCGGTGCTGCTGCCCTGTGTCTCCCTCGCACACTGAGTCTCAGGGAACTGTACAATGTGACGGGTGAGTCAACCCTCGGTGCTGCGCCCGTGTTCCTCCCTCTCACAAGCTGAGTTCTCAGGGAACTGGACAATGTGACGGGTGAGTCAACCTCGGTCTGCTGGCTGCTGCCCTGTGTTCTCCCTCTCACACTGATCTCAGGGAACTGTACAAATGTACGGTGAGTCAACCTCGGTGCTGCAAGCCTAGTCTTCTCCTCTCACACTGATCTCAGGGAACTGTACATGTTGACGGTGAGTCAACCCTCGGTGCTGCTGACCCTGTGTCTCCCTCTCACACTGAGTCTCAGGGAACTGTACAATGTGACGGGTGAGTCAACCCTCGGTGCTGCTGACCTGTGTCTCCCTCTCACACTGAGTCTCAGGGAACTGTACAATGTGACGGGTGAGTCAACCCTCGGTGCTGCTGCCCTGTGTCTCCCTCTCACACTGAGTCTCAGGGAACTGTACAATGTGACGGGTGAGTCAACCCTCGGTGCTGCTGCCCGTGTCCTCCCTCATCACACCTGGAGTCCTCCAGGGAACTGTACAATGTGACGGGTGAGTCACCCCTCGGTGCTGCTGCCCTGTGTCTCCTCCACAGCACTGAGTCTCATGACTGTACTATGTGACGGGTGATCAACCCTCGTGCTGCTGACCCTGTGTCTCCCTCTCACACTGGTCCCAGGGAACTGTACAAGTGACGGTGAGTCAACCCTCGTGCTGCTGACCGTGTCTCCCTCTCACACTGATCTCAGGGAACTGTACAATGTGACGGGTGATCAACCCTACGTCTGCGAACCTGTGTCCTCCCGCTCTCACACAGAGTCTCAGGGAACTGTACAATGTGACGGTGAGTCAACCCTCGTGCTGCAGCCCTGTGTCTCCCTCTCACACTGAGTACATCAGGGACTGTACAATGTACTTTGAGAGGTCAACCCTCGGTGCTGCTGCCCTGTGTCTCCTCTCAACTGAGTCTCATGGAACTGTACAATGTGAGCGGTGAGTCAACCCTCGGTGCTGCTGCCCGGTGGTCCACCCTCTCACACTGATTCCTCAGGGAACTTAAATAATGTGACGGGTGAGTCAACCCTCGGTGCTGCTTGCCCGGTTCTCTACCCAAGCCCCCCTCTCAACAACTTATCACGGGAACTACAATGTGAGGTGAGTCCAACCTCGGTGCTGCTGCCTGTGTCTCCCCTCTCACACTGAGTCTCAGGAACTGTACAAAGTACGGGTGAGTCAACCCTCGTGCATGCTGACCTGTGTCCTCCCTCATCACACTGAGTCCAGGGAACTGATCAATGTGACGGGTGAGTCACCCTCGGTGCTGCGCCTGTTCTCCCTCTCAACACTGAGTCTCAGGGAACTGTACAATGTGACGGGTGATCAAAACCCACGGTGCGCTGACCTGTGTCTCCCCTCTCACAACTGAGTCTCAGGGAACTGTACATATGTGACGGTGAGTCAACCCTTCGTGCTGCTGCCCTGTGTCTCCCTCGCACACTGAGTCCTCAGGAACTGTACAATGTGACGGTGAGTCAACCCTCCGTGCTGCTGCCCGTGTCTCGGGGGGCGGTGGGGGTCTCGGACATGCTGAGGTCTGCAGGGAACTGTACAATGTGACGGGGAGTCAACACCCTCTGTTGCTGCTGCCTTTGTCTCCCGCTCACATCTGAGTCTCAGGGAACTGTACAATGTGACGGTGAGTCAACCCTCGGGCTGCTGCCCGTGTTCCCCTCCCCTCCCCTCGGCCCACACTGAGTCCTCAGGAACTGTACAATGTGACGGGTGAGTCAACCCTCGGTGCTGCTGCCCAGTGTCTCCTCGCACACTGAGTCCAGAGTGGAACTGTACAATGTGACGGGTGATCAACCCTCGTGCTGCATCCCTGTGTCTCCGCTCTCACACTGAGTCCCTCAGGGAACTGTAATCAATTAACGGGTGAGTCAAACCCTCGGTGCTTGCTGCCCTGTGTCTCCCTCCTCACATGAGTCTCAGGAACTGTACAATGTGACGGTGAGTCAACCTCGTGCTGCTGCCCTGAGTCTCCCCTCTCCACACTGAGTCTCATGGAACTGTACAATGTGACGGTGAGTCAACCCTCGTGCTGCTGCCCTGTGTCTCCCTCTCACACTGAGTCTCAGGGAAGTGTACAATGTGACGGGTGAGTCAACCCTCGGTGCTGCTGCCCTGTGTCTCCCTCTCACACTGAGTCTCAGGGAACTGTACAGATGTGACGGTGAGTCAAACCCTCGGTGCTGCGCCCCGGTTTCTCCTCTCACACTGACCTCAGGAACTGTACAATGTGGGGTGAGTCAACCCTCGGTGCTGCTGCCCGGTGTCTCCCTCTCACACTGAGTCTCAGGGAACTGTACAATGTGACGGGTGAGTCAACCGCTCGTGCTGCTTGCCAGGGTCTCCCTCTCACACTGAGTCTCAGGAACTGTACAATGTGACAGGGTGAGTCAACCTCGTGCTGCTGCCACAGGACTAGTGTCTCCTCCACACGTGATCTCAGGGAACTGTACAATGTGACGGGTGAGTCAACTCTCGGTGCTGCTGCCCGGTGTCTCCCTCTCACACTGAGTCTCAGGGAACTGTACAAATGTTACGGGTGATCAAAACCCTCGGTGCAGCGCCGCGGTGTCTCCCTCTCACAACTGATCTCCAGGAACTGTACAATGTGACGGGTGAGTCAACCCTCGGTGCTGCTGACCTGTGTCTCCCTCTCACACTGAGTCTCAGGGAACTGTACAATGTGACGGGTGAGTCAACCCTCGGTGCTGCTGCCCGGTGTCTCCCTCTCACACTGAGTCTCAGGGAACTGTACAATGTGACGGGTGAGTCAACCCTCGGTGCTGCTGCCCGGTGTCTCCCCTCTCACACTGAGTCACAGGACCTTTACAATTGACGGGTGGAGTCAACCCTCGGTGCTGCTGCCCTGTGTCTCCCTCTCACACTGAGTCTCAGGGAACTGTACAATGTGACGGGTGAGTCAACCCTCGGTGCTGCTGACCTGTGTCTCCCTCTCACACTGAGTCTCAGGGAACTGTACAATGTGACGGGTGAGTCAACCCTCGGTGCTGCTGCCCTGTGTCTCCCTCGCACACTGAGTCTCAGGGAACTGTACAATGTGACGGGTGAGTCAACCCTCGGTGCTGCTGCCGCTGTGTCTCCTCTCACACTGAGTCTCCAGGGAACTGTATCATGTGACGGGTGAGTCAACCCTCGGAGCTGCTGACCTGTGTCTCCCTGCTCACACAGAGTCTCAGGGAACTGTACAATGTGAACGGGTGAGCTACCCTCGGTGCTGCTGCCCTGTGTCTCCCTCTCACACTGAGTCTCAGGGAACTGTACAATGTGACGGGTGAGTCAACCCTCGGTGCTGCTGCCCTGTGTCTCCCTCTCACACTGAGTCTCAGGGAACTGTACAATGTGACGGGTGAGTCAACCCTCGGTGCTGCTGCCCGGTGTCTCCCTCTCACACGAGTCTCAGGGAACTGTATAATGTTGACGGGTGATCAACCTCGGTGCTGCTGCCCGGTGTCTCTCCCTCTCACACTGAGTCTCAGGGAACGTACAAATGTGACGGGTGATCAACCCCTCGGAGCGCTGCCCTGTGTCTCCCACCTCACACTGATCTCAGGGAACTGTACAATGTACGTGGAGTCAACCCTCGGTGCTGGCTGACCTGTGTCCCCTCTCAACACTGAGTCTCAGGGAACTGTAATTGTGACGGGTGAGTCCAAACCCCTCGTGCTGCTGCCCTCTGTGTCCTCCCTCTCAACAACTGAGTCCATGCACTGTACAATGGTGACGGGTGAGTCAACCCTCGATGCGCTTACTGTGTCTCCCTCTCACACGACTCTCAGGGAACTGTATGCAATGTGACGGGTGAGTCAACCCTCGGTGCGCTAGCCCTGTGTCTCCGCTCGCACACTGAGATCTCAGGGAAGTAACTGTACAATGGACGGGTGAGTCAACCACTCGTGCTGCTGCCCGTGTCTCCCTCTCACACTGAGTCTCAGGAGGAACTGTACAATGTGACGGTGAGTCCAACCCTCGGTGCTGCTGCCTGTGTCCTCCCTCTCACACTAGAGTCACAGGGAACTGTACAATGTGACGGGTGATCAACCCTCGTGCTGCTGCCAGTGTCTCCCGTCGCACACGGAGTCTCAGGGAACTGTACAATGTGACGGTTGAGTCAACCCTCGTGCTGCTGCCCTGTTGTCTTCTCCTCGCACACTGAGTCTCAGGGACTGTAACATTGTGACGGGTGAGTCAACCCTCGGTGCCTGCTGCAGGTTTCTCCCTCTCACTACTGATTCTCAGGAACTGTACAATGTGACGTTGATCAAAACCCTTCGGGTTGCTGCTGCCCTGTGTCTCCCTCTCACACAGAGTCCTACAGGGAACTGTACAATGTGACGGTGAGTCAACCCTCGTGCTCTGCCCTGTGTCTCCCTCTCACACTGAGTCTCAGGGAACTGTACAATGTGACGGGTGAGTCAACCCTCGGTGCTGCTGACCTGTGTCTCCCTCTCACACTGAGTCTCAGGGAACTTACAATGTGACGGGTGAGTCAACCCTCCGAGCGGCTGACCTGTGTCCACCCTCTCACATCTGAGTCTCAGGGAACTGTACAATGTGACGGTGAGTCTAGCCCCTCGTGTGCAGCCTCGGTGTCTCCCTCTCACACTGAGTCTCATGAACTGTACAATGTGACGGGTGAGACCAACCCCTCGGTGCTGCTGCCGTGTCTCCCTCTCACACTGAGTCTCAGTGACTGTAGCAATGTGACGGGTGAGTCAACCCTCGGTGCTGCTTGCCGCTGCCCTGTGTCTCCCTCTCACACTGAGTCTCAGGGAACTGTACAATGTGACGGGTGAGTCAACCCTCGGTGCTGCTGACCTGTGTCTCCCTCTCACACTGAGTCTCAGGGAACTGTACAATGTGACGGGTGAGTCAACCCTCGGTGCTGCTGCCCTGTGTCTCCCTCTCACACTGAGTCTCAGGGAACTGTACAATGTGACGGGTGAGTCAACCCTCGGTGCTGCTGACCTGTGTCTCCCTCTCACACTGAGTCTCAGAACTGTACAATGTGCGGTGAGTCCAACACTCGGGGCTGCAGGGCCCTGTGTCTCCCTCTCAACACTGAGTCTCAGGGAACTGTGATCAATGTGACGGGTGAGTCAACCCTCGGTGCTGCTGCCCTGTGTCTCCCTCTCACACTGAGTCTCAGGGAACTGTACAATGTGACGGGTGAGTCAACCCTCGGTGCTGCTGCCCGGTGTCTCCCTCTCACACTGAGTCTCAGGGAACTGTATAATGTGACGGGTGAGTCAACCCTCGTGCTGCTGTCCCGGTTGTCTCCCCCACTCACACATGATTCTCAAGGGAACTACAATTTGACGGGTGAGTCTAAACCCTCGGTGCTGCTGCCACTCTGTGTCTCCCCTCACACTGATCTCATGGGATCGCTGTACAATGTGACGGTGAGTCAACCCTCGGTGCTGCTGACCGTTAGTCTCCCTCGTCACACGAGTCCCTCAGGGAACTGTAACAATGTGACGGGTGATCAACCCTCGGTGCTGCTGCCCAGTGCTCCCCTCTCACCAATGAGTCTCATGGACTGTACAATGTGACGTGGTGAGTCAACCCCGGTGGCTGTCTGCACTGTGTCCTCCCTCTCACACTGAGTCTCAGGAACTGTACAATTGACGGTGAGTCAACCCTGCGTGCGCTGTCCCGTGTCTCCCTCACTCAACTGATCTCAGTGACTGTATAAAGTGACGTTGTAGTCCAACCCTCGGTGCTGCTGCCGGTTTTTCTCTCCCTCTCACACTGAGTCTCAGGGAACGTACAATGTGACGGGTGAGTCAACCCTCGAGTGCTGCTGCCCTGTGGACTCCCCTCACACTGATCTCAGGAACTGTACAATGTGACGGGTGAGTCAACCCTCGTGCTGCTGACCTGAGTCTCCCTCTCAACACTGAGTCTCAGGAACAGTACAATTGACTGGGTGAGTCCAACCCTCGGTGCTGCTGGCCTGTGTCTCCCTCTCACACTGAGTCTCAGGACTGTACAATGTGAACGTGTGATCAACCCTCCGGTGCTGCTGACCTGAGTCTCCCTCTCACACTGAGTCTCAGGGAACTGTACAATGTGACGGGTGAGTCAACCCTCGGTGCTGCTGCCCTGTGTCTCCCTCGCACAACTGAGTCTCAGGGACTGTACCATGTGACGGGTGAGTCAACCCTCGTGCTCTGCCCTGGTGTCTCCCCTCACAACTGAGTCTCAGGGAACGTACCAAATGTGACGGGTGAGTCACCCGCGGTGCTGCTCTCTGCTGCCCTTGCTCCTCTCACACTGAGTCTCTGGAACTGTACAATGTGACGGTGAGTCAAACCCTCGGTGCTGCTGCCCTGTGTCTCCCTCGCACACTGAGTCTCAGGGAACTGTACAATGTGACCGGTGAGTCAAACCCTCGGTGCTGCTACCCCTGTGTCTCCCTCGTCACACTGAGTCTCAGGAACTGACAATGTGACGGGTGAGTCAACCCTCGGTGCGCTGCCCGGTGTCTCCCTCTCACACTGAGTGTCTCAGGGAATTTCTGTACAATTGACGGGTGGTCAAACCCTCGGTGCTGCTGCCTGAGTCTCCCCTCTCACACTGAGTCCTCAGGAAACTGTACATTTGTGACGGGTGAGTCCAACCCTCGGTGCTCTGCCCTGTTCTCCTCTCACACTGAGTCTCAGGGAACTGTACAATGTGACGGTGAGTCCAACCCAGGAGCTGCAGACCTGTGTCTCCCTCTCACACTGAGTCTCAGGAACTGTACAATGTGACGGGTGTTCAACCCTCGGTGCTGCTAGAACTGTGCTCCTCTCACACTGAGTCACAGGGAACTGTACAATGTGACGGGAGAGTCATCCCTCGGTGCTGCTGCCCGGTGTTCTCCCTCACACACTGAGTCTCAGGGAACTGAACAATTGTGACGGGTGAGTCACCCTCGGCGTGCTGCCTCTGTGTCTCCCTCTCACACTGAGTCTCAGGGAACTGTACTATGTTACTGGTGAGTCCACCCCTCGTGCTTGCTTGCCACTGTGTACTCATCTCCACACAGAGTCCTCAGGAACTGTAACAAATGTGACGGGTGAGTCCAACCCTCGGTCTGCTTGAACCTGTGTCTCCCTCCTCAACACTGAGTCAATCATGAACTGACAATTTTGACGGGTGAGGTCAACCCTCGGTGCTGCTGACCTGTGTCTCCCTCTCACACTGAGTCTCAGGGAACTGTACAATGTGACGGGTGAGTCAACCCTCGTGCTGCGAACCTGTGTCTCTGTCTCCCTCTCACACTGAGTCTCAGGGAACTGTACAATGTGACGGGTGAGTCAACCCTCGGTGCTGCTGCCCTGTGTCTCCCTCTCACACGAGTCCTCAGGAACTGTACAATGTGACGGTGAGTCAACCCTCGTGCTGCCTCCTCTGTCCTCACTCCACACCTGAGTCTCAGGAAAGCTGTACAATGTGACGGGGTGAGTCAACCCTCGTGTGCTGCTACGCCCGGTGTCTCCCTCTCACACTTGAGTCTCAGGAACTGGTATAATGGACGGGTGAGGTCAACCCTCGGTTCTGCTGCCCGGTGTCTCCCTCTCACACTGAGTCTCAGGGAACTACAATGTGACGGGTGAGTCAACCCTCGGTGCTGCTGCCCTGTGTCTCCCTCTCACACTGAGTCCCTCAGGAACTGTACAATGTTGACGGGTGAGTCAAACCCTCGGTGCTGGCTGACCCTGTGTCTCCCTCTCCTCACACTTGAGTCTCAGGGAAACGTGTAGCAATGGTGACGGGTTAGTACAACCCTCGGGTGCGCATGCCCTGTGTCTCCTCTCACACTGGATCTCAGGGAAGTTGTTGGGGGGGGGTAAACAATTAGACGGGGTGAATTCACCCTCGGTGCTGCTGACCTGTGTCTCCCTCTCACACTGAGTCTCAGGGAACTGTACAATGTGACGGGTGAGTCAACCCTCGGTGCTGCTGCCCTGTGTCTCCCTCGCACACTGAGTCTCAGGGAACTGGTACAATTGTGACGGGTGGTCCAACCCTCGTGTGCTCGCCCTGTGTCTCCTCCTCGACACTGAGTCTCAGGGAAACTGTACAATGTGACCGGGTAGTCAACCCTCCGGTGGCTGCTGCCCTGTGGCTCCCTCTCACACTGATCTCAGGAACTGTACAATGTGACGGGTTGAAGTCAACCCTGCGTGACTGCTGCCCGGTGTCTCCCTCGACACTGAGTCTCAGGGAAACTGTTACAATGTGACGGGTGAGTCAACCCACCTCGGTGGCTGCTGCCCTGTGTCTCCCCTCGCACACAGTGAGTCACAGGGAACTGTACAATGTACGGTGAGTCAACCTCGTTGCTGCTGCCGGTGGTCTCCCTCTCAAACTGAGTCGCTCAGGGAACTGTACAATGTGACGGTGAGTCAACCCTTCGGTGCTGCTGCCCTGTGTCTCCATCTCCCACTGAGTCTCAGGGACTGAACAATGTTACGGGTGAGACAACCCTCGGTGCTGTCTTCCCTGTGTCTCCTCTCACACTGATCTCAGTGAACTGTACAAAGTGACGGGTGAGTCAACCCTCGGTGCAGCTGCCCTGTGTCTCCCCTTCACACTGAGTCTCAGGGAACTGGTACAATGAGACGGGTATTCCACCCTCCGGTGCGCTGCACCTGTGTCCTCCCACTACCTGAGTCTCAGGGAACTGTACATTGGTGACGGGGAGTCAACCCTCGGTGCTAGCTGCCCGGTGTCTCCCTCTCAACAGAGTCACGGAACTGTACAATGAGACGGGTCTTCAACCCTCGGTGCTGCTGCCCGGTGTCTCCCTCTCACACTGAGTCTCAGGGAACTGTACAATGTGACGGGTGAGTCAACCCTCGGTGCTGCTGCCCAGGGTCTCCCTCACACACAGAGTCTCGGAACTGTTACAATGTGACGTGTGAGTCGAACCCTCGGTGCCTGCAGCCCGGTGTCTCCCTCACACCACTGAGTCTCATGGAACTTGTACAATGTGACGTGTGGAGTCCAACACTTCGGTGCTTGCTGCCCGGTGTCTCCCCCTCACACTGAGTGCTCAGGGAACACTGTACAATGTGACGGGTGAGTCAACCCTCGGTGCTGCTGCCCGGTGTCTCCCTCTCACACTGAGTCTCAGGGAACTGTACAATGTGACGGGTGATCAACCCTCGGGTGCGCTGGAACCTGTGTCTCCCTCTCAACACTGAGCTCAGGGAACTGTACGAATGTGACGGGTGAGTCAACCCTCCGGTGGCTGCTGCCCGTTCTCCTCTCACACTGAGTCACAGGAACTGACAATGTGACGGGGGTGAGTCAACCCTCGGTGTGCTGCCCGTTTCTCTCTCTCACACTGAGTCTCAGGGAACTGTACAAATGTGACCGGTGTGAGTCAACCCCTCGTGCTGCTGCCGCCATTGGTCTCCCTCTCACACTGAGTCTCAGGAACTGTACAATGTGAAGGTGGTCAACCTCTCGGAGCTGCTGACCTGTGTCGCCCCTCTCACATGAGTCTCAGGGCACTGTACAATGTGACGGGTGAGTCAACCCTCGTGCTGCTGCCGTGTCTCCTCGAACACGTGAGTCTCAGGGAACTGTACAATGTGACGGGTGAGTCAACCCTAGTGCTGCTGCCTGTGTCTCCCTGCTCAAACTGAGTCTCAGGGAACTGTACAATGTATGACGGGTGGTCAACCCTGGTGCTGCTGACCTGTGTCTCCCACTCACATGAGTCTCAGGGTAACTGTACAATGACTGGTGAGTCAACCCTCGGTGCTGCTGCCTTCTGTGGTTCTCCCTCTCCACTGAGTCTCATGAAACTGTACAATGTGACGGGTGAGTCAACCCTCGTTGCTGCGACCTGTGTCTCCTCTCACATCTGAGTCTCAGGGAACTGAACAATGTGACGGGTGCGTCAACCCTCTGTGCTGCTGCCCTGTGTCTCCCTCTCACACTGAGTCTCAGGGAACTGTACAATGTGACGGGTGAGTCAACCCTCGGTGCTGCTGCCCTGTGTCTCCCTCTCACACTGAGTCTCAGGGAACTGTACAATGTGACGGTGAGTCAACCCTCGTGCTGCAGCCCTGTTGTCCTCCCTCTCACACTGAATCTCCCCTCTAATATTGCGGTAGGCTTCTGAGTATAATTTACCTGTGATATGTTTTCACGAATTTTCATTGTGTTTATACGTGTTTTCTGTTTTTTGCTCTGGCTGCTTTTCTAACAAACTCTCAAATAATTAGAGAGGAAAAAAGTTGGAATAGGCGTAGAAGAGCGCCTGAGAGGAGCGCCTGAGAGGAGCGCCTGAGAGGAGCGCCTGAGAGAGCAACCTGAAGGAGCGCCCTGAGAGGAGCGCCTGAGAGGAGCGCCTTCGCCGTTGAACATTCCCTGGTTTTTAAACACACTAGAGATACATTTTACAACCCTAAAATGACAAAGAATCATATCTCAAAAAAAAATGTTGGTTCTGTGTATCGTGAAAAAAAATTCTTGAATATACTTTCTAATCATGAAACTTCAAAATTCCAGTTTGCATTTATAAACGTGATTGTATTAAAACTGATTAAGAAATTCACCTAAATATGAATGAAAGGTTGTGTCTAAGATTTCCTGTAAAAATGGCCAGAAATTGTATTTCATCTAGTACCACAGTCTCCTCCTTCAGTCCGATACCACAGTCTCTCTCCTTCAGTCCTTACCACAGTCTCCTCCTTCAGTCCTAGTACCACAGTCTCCTCCTTCAGTCTATAACACAGTCCTCCTCCTTCAGTCTATTACCCACAGTGCTCCTCCCTCAGTCCAGTACCACAGTCTCCTCCTTCAAGTTCCAGTACCACAGTCTCCTACTTCAGTCCATACCACAGTCTCCCTACTTCATCCCAGTACCACAGTCCTCCTCCCTTCAGGTCCAGTGCCACAGTCTCCCTCCTTCAGTCCAGTACCCACAGTCCTCCTCCTCAGTCCCAGTACCGACAGTCTCCTCTTCAGTGCTAATACCACAGTCCCTCCTTCAGTCCAGTGCCGACAGTCTCCTCCTTCAGTCCCAGTACCACCACAGACTCCTCCTTCAGTCCATACTACATCCTCCATCCTTCAGTCTAGTACCACATGTCTTCCTCCTTCATTCCAGTGCCACAGTCTCCCCCTTCAGTCCAGTGCCACCAGTTCTTCCCTCCGTTCAGTCCAGTATCCACAGTCTCCTCCTTCAGTCCAGTGCCACAGTCTCCTCCTTCAAGTCCAGTACCACAGTCCCCACCTTCAGTCCCAGTGCCACAGACACCTCCTTCAGTCCAGTTAATCCACAGTCCTCCTCCTTCAGTCCAGTGCCACAGTCTCGCTTCCTTCAGTCAGTACCACAGTCTCCTCCTTCAGTCCAATGCCACAGTCTCCTCCTTCAGGCCCAGTACAAGCAGTCTCTCTCCTTCAGTCCAGACCACAGTCTCCTCCTTCATCCAGTACCACAGTCTCCAGCTTCAGTCTAGTACTCACAGTCTCCTCCTTATCCAGTGGCCACACTCTCCTCCTTCAGTCCAGTGCCACACTCTCCTCCTGTCAGTCCAGTACCACAATCTCCCCCTTTCATTCCAGTACCACACACTCCTCCTCTTCCAGTACCACGTCCTCCTCCTTCAGTCCATACCACGGTCTCCTCCTTAGTCCAGTACCACACTCTCCTTCTCAGACAGTACCACAGTCCCTCCTCTTCAGTCCATACCACAGTCTCCTCCTTCTGTCCATTACCACAGTCTCCCCTTCAGTCCAGTACCACAGTCTCCTCCTTCAGTCCAGTACCATAGTCTCCTCCTTCAATCCAGTACCACCGTCTCCTCCTTCAGTCCAGTAACCACAGTCTCCTCCTTCAGTCCAGTACCAATTCCTCCTCTTCAATCCAGTACCCCCCACAGTCTCCTCCTTCAGTCCAGTACCCAACATCTCCTCCATTCATCCAGTACCTACAGTCTCCTCCTTCATTCCAGTACCAAGTCTCCTCCTTGTTCATCCATGCCACACTCTCCTCCTTTTCAGTCAGTGCCACACTCTCCTCCTCAGCAGTACCACAATATCCTCCTTCAGTCCAATTACCACACTCTCCTCTTCAGTCCAGTACCACAGTTCTCCTCCTTCATTCCCAGTATCCACGGTCTCCTCCTTCCTTCAGTACCACCACTTACTCTCCCCTTCTTCATCCAGTACCACAGTCACTCCTCCTTCAGTCCAACCACAGTCTCCCTCCTTCATTCCAGTGCCACAGTCACACTGAGTCTCAGGGAACTGTACAATGTTGACGGGTGAGTCAACCCTCGTGCTGCTGCTGCCACTGTGTCTCCCTCATCACACGGATTCTCAGGGACTGTCCAATGTGACGGTGGTGAGTCAACCCTCGGTGCTGCTGCTAACGCTGTGTCTCCCTCTCAACACTGAGTCTCAGGGAACTGTACAATGTGACGGGTGAGTCAAACCATCGGGCTGCTGCGGCTGTGTCTCCCTCGCAGCACTGAGTCCTCAGGGAACTGTACAATGTGACGGGTGAGTCAAACCCTTCGGTGCTTGCTGCCCTGGTCCCCTCGCACACTGAGTCTCAGGAACTGACAATGTGACGGGTGGTGTCAACCTCTCGGTGCAGCTGCCCGATGTCACCCTACTCACACTGAGTCTCAGGGAACTGTAACAATGTGACGGGGTGAGTCAACCCTCGTGCTCTGCCAGCTGTGTCTTCCTCACACACTGAGTCTCAGGAACTGTACAATGTGATCGGTGAGTCAACCCCGGTGCTGCTGCCCTGTGTCTCCCTCTCTACACTGAGGTCCTCAGGGAACTGTACAATGTACGGTGAGTCAACCCTCGGTGCTGCTGACCTGGTCTCCCTCTCACAACCCTGAGGAGTCTCAGGGAACGTAACATGTGACGGTCGTGTCAACCCTCGTGCAGCTGACCTGTGTCTCCCCCTCACACTGAGTCTCAAGGAACTGTACAATGTGACGGGTGAGTCCAACCCCGTGCTGCTTGCATCCCGGTGTCTCCCTCACAAACACTGAGTCTCAGGGAACTGTAAATGTGACGGTGAGTCAACCCCTCGTGCTGCTGCCCGGGTGTCTCCCTCTCACACCTGAGTCTATTGAACTGTACAATGTGACGGGGTGAGTCAACCCTCGTGTTGCTGGCCCGTGTTCCTCCCTACTCACACTGAGTCACAGGGAACTGTAACAATGTGACTTGTTGAGTCCAACCCTCGGTAGCTGCAGACTGTGAGTCTCCCTCTCACAACCTGAGTCTCAGGGAACTTTACAAAGTGACGGGTGAGTCAACCCACTGTGCTGTCTGACCTGTGTCTCCCTCTCACACTGAGTCCACAGGGAACTGTACATGCGACGGGTCAGTCAACCCTCGGGCTGCTGACCTTGTCTCCCTCTCACCACTGAGTCTCAGGAACTGTACAATGTGACGGGTGATCAAACCCTCGGTGCTGCTGCCCTGTGTCTCCCCTCTCACACTGAGTCTCAGGGAACTGTACATGTGACGGGTAGTCAACCCTCGGGTGCCTGCTGCCCTGTGTCTCCCTCTCACACTGAGTCTCAGGGAACTGTACAATGTGACGGGTGAGTCAACCCTCGGTGCTGCTGCCCTGTGTCTCCCTCTCACACTGAGTCTCAGGGAACTGTATAATGTGACGGGTGAGTCAACCCTCGGTGCTGCTGCCCGGTGTCTCCCTCTCACACTGAGTCTCAGGGAACTACAATGTGACGGGTGAGTCAACCCTTGTGCAGCCCTGTGTCCTCCCTCTCAACACTGCTGAGTCTCAGGGAACTGTACAATGTGACGGTGAGTCAACCCTCGGGTGCTGCTGACTCTGTGGTCTCCCACTCGACACTGAGTCTCAGTGGAACTGTACAATGTGACGGGTGAGTCAACCCTCGGTGCTGCTGCCCTGTGTCTCCCTCTCACACTGAGTCTCAGGGAACTGTACAATGTGACGGGTGAGATCAACCCCGGTGCTGCTGACCTTGTCCCCTCTCACACTTAGTCCTCAGGGAACCAGTACATGTGACGGGTGAGTCAAACCCTCGGTGCTGCTGCCCTGTGTCTCCCTCGCACACTGAGTCTCAGGGAACTGTACAATGTGACGGGTGAGTCAACCCTCGGTGCTGCTGCCCTGTGTCTCCTCCGCTCTCACAACTGAGTCCTCAGGGACTGTACAAGGGTAGACGGGTGAGTCAACCCTCGGTGCTGCGCCCTGTGTCTCCCTCTACCTGAGTCTCAGGGAACTGTAAGCAATGTGACGGGTGAGTCAACCCTCGGTGCTGCTGCCCTGTGTCTCCCTCTCACACTGAGTCTCAGGGAACTGTACAATGTGACGGGTGAGTCAACCCTCGGTGCTGCTGCCCTGTGTCTCCCTCTCACACTGAGTCTCAGGGAACTGTACAATGTGACGGGTGAGTCAACCCTCGGTGCTGCTGCCCTGTGTCTCCCTCTCACACTGAGTCTCAGGGAACTGTACAAGTACGGGTGAGTCAACCCTCGGTGCTTGCTGCCCCAGTGTCTCTCTCTCACCTTCTCACACGAGTCCAGGGAACTGTACTATGTGAACTGGTGATTCAAACCCTCCGTGCTGCTGCCCTGTGTCTCCCTCTCCACACTGATTCTCAGGGAACTGTACAATGTGACGGGTGAGTCAACCCTCGGTGCTGCTGCCCTGTGTCTCCCTCTCACACTGAGTCTCAGGGAACTGTACAATGTGACGGGTGGAGTCAACATCTGTGGCTGGCTGCCCTGTGTCTCCCTCACACACTGAGTTTCTCAGGAACTGTATCAATGTGACTGGGAGTCAACCCTCGGTGCTGGCTGCCGGGTGTCTCCCTCTCACACTGATCTCAGGAACTGTATCAATTGACGGGTGATCAACCCTCGGTGCTGCAGCCCTGGTGTCTCCCTCTCACACTGAGTACCTCAGGGAACTGAACAATGGACGGGTGAGTCAACCCTCGGTGCTGCTGCCCAGGGTCTCCCTCTCACACTGAAGATCCACAGGAAACTGTACAATGTGACGGGTGAGTCGAACCCACGTGCTGCTGCCGCGGTGCTCCCTCTCACACTGATCCTCAGGGAAACTAACAATGTGACGGGTGAGTCAACTCTCGTTGCTGCTGCCGCGTGTCTCCTCTCACACATGAGTCTCAGGGAACTGTAATCATGTGACGGGTGATCAACCTCGGTGCTCTGTGCTGACCTGTGTCTCCCTCTCACACTGAGTCCTCATGGAACTGTACAATGTGACGGGTGAGTCAACCGTCGTGCTGTCTGACTGTGTCATCCCTCTCACACTTAGTCTCAGGGAACTGTACAATGTGACGGTGGTCAACCCTCGTGCTGCTGCCACTGTGTCTCCCTCTCACACTGAGTCTCAGGGAACTGTACACGTGACGGGTGAGTGCAACCCTCGGTGCTGCTGCCCTGTGTCCTCCCTCTCACACTGAGTCTCAGGTAACTGGGTACAATGTGACGGGTGCTTCAACCCTCGGTGCTGCTGCCCGGTGTCTCCTCTCCACTGAGTCAGGGAACTGTATAAAGTGACGGGGAGTCAACCTCGGTGCTGCTGCCCGTTCTCCTCCCCTCACACTGAGTCCTCAGGACTACAATTGACGGTGAGTCAACCCTCGTGCTGCTGCCCTGTGTCTCCCTCTCCACTGATCTCAGGGAACTGTACAATGTGCGGGTGAGAGTCACCCTCGGGTTGCAGCTGACCTTGGTCTCCCTCTCACAACTGAGTCCCTCAGGGAACTGTATCAATGTGACGGTGAGTCAACCCTCGGTGCTGCTGCCCAGTTGTCTCCCTCTCACACCTGAGTCTCCGGGAACTGTACAATTGACGGGGTGAGTCAACCCTCGGTGCTGCTGAACCTTTGTCTCCCTCTCCACACTGAGTCTCAGAACTGTAACAATTGACGGGTGAGTCAACCCTCGGTGCTGCTGCCCTGTGTCTCCCTCGCACACTGAGTCTCAGGGAACTGTACAATGTGACGGGTGAGTCAACCCTCGGTGCTGCTGCCCTGTGTCTCCCTCTCACACTGATCTCAGGGAACTGGTACAATGTGACGGTGAGTCAACCCTCGTTGCTGCTGGCCCTGTTCCTCCCTCTCACACTGATCTCAGGGAACTGTACAATGTGACCGGGTGAGTCAACCCTCGGTGCAGCTGCCACTGTGTCCTCCCCACCTATTCAGCACACTGAGTCTCAGGGAACTGTACAATGTGACGGGTGAGTCAACCCTCGGTGCTGCTGCCCTGTGTCTCCCTCGCACACTGAGTCTCAGGGAACTGTACAATGTGACGGGTGAGTCAACCCTCGGTGCTGCGCCCGTGTTCCTCCCTCTCACAAGCTGAGTTCTCAGGGAACTGGACAATGTGACGGGTGAGTCAACCTCGGTCTGCTGGCTGCTGCCCTGTGTTCTCCCTCTCACACTGATCTCAGGGAACTGTACAAATGTACGGTGAGTCAACCTCGGTGCTGCAAGCCTAGTCTTCTCCTCTCACACTGATCTCAGGGAACTGTACATGTTGACGGTGAGTCAACCCCGGTGCTGCTGCCCTGTGTCTCCCTCTCACACTGAGTCTCAGGGAACTGTACAATGTGACGGGTGAGTCAACCCTCGGTGCTGCTGACCTGTGTCTCCCTCTCACACTGAGTCTCAGGGAACTGTACAATGTGACGGGTGAGTCAACCCTCGGTGCTGCTGCCCGGTGTCTCCCTCTCACACTGAGTCTCAGGGAACTGTACAATGTGACGGGTGAGTCAACCCTCCGGTGCTGCTGCCCGTGTCCTCCCTCATCACACCTGGAGTCCTCCAGGGAACTGTACAATGTGACGGGTGAGTCACCCCTCGGTGCTGCTGCCCTGTGTCTCCTCCACAGCACTGAGTCTCATGACTGTACTATGTGACGGGTGATCAACCCTCGTGCTGCTGACCCTGTGTCTCCCTCTCACACTGGTCCCAGGGAACTGTACAAGTGACGGTGAGTCAACCCTCGTGCTGCTGACCGTGTCTCCCTCTCACACTGATCTCAGGGAACTGTACAATGTGACGGGTGATCAACCCTACGTCTGCGAACCTGTGTCCTCCCGCTCTCACACAGAGTCTCAGGGAACTGTACAATGTGACGGTGAGTCAACCCTCGTGCTGCAGCCCTGTGTCTCCCTCTCACACTGAGTACATCAGGGACTGTACAATGTACTTTGAGAGGTCAACCCTCGGTGCTGCTGCCCTGTGTCTCCTCTCAACTGAGTCTCATGGAACTGTACAATGTGAGCGGTGAGTCAACCCTCGGTGCTGCTGCCCGGTGGTCCACCCTCTCACACTGATTCCTCAGGGAACTTAAATAATGTGACGGGTGAGTCAACCCTCGGTGCTGCTTGCCCGGTTCTCTACCCAAGCCCCCCTCTCAACAACTTATCACGGGAACTACAATGTGAGGTGAGTCCAACCTCGGTGCTGCTGCCTGTGTCTCCCCTCTCACACTGAGTCTCAGGAACTGTACAAAGTACGGGTGAGTCAACCCTCGTGCATGCTGACCTGTGTCCTCCCTCATCACACTGAGTCCAGGGAACTGATCAATGTGACGGGTGAGTCACCCTCGGTGCACACACACACACACACACAAAACACAACAACACACACACCCCCTTTCCAAAAGGCAACCCTGTCCATAAAATGACTAGGAGTGATATGATAACGTACAAAATGCTAAGAGGAACTGCAAAGAAGACATGGACAGATCGCTCGGGACTGGAACCAGGACCAAGGGGAAACAGCTAAAAGTTTAATACACAGACAAGATACAAAGATGTTAAGAAGCATTTCTTCAGCCTTAACACCAAGATCTTTTTCCTTGAGTGAGGTTTGCAGTCTTTGGCCACCTAGCCTATACTCTGTCTGCGGTCTTCTTTCTCAGTAGTACCAGTTTAAAGGCGGGAGATGGAGTAAAGGCGGGAGATGGAGTAAAGGCGGGAGATGGAGTAAAGGCGGGAGATGGAGTAAAGGCGGGAGATGGAGTAAAGGCGGGAGATGGAGTAAAGGCGGGAGATGGAGTAAAGGCGGGAGATGACGTACCTGAAAAGGAAATCATTTTCGAGCGGGAGGTTATCAATCTTACAGAAAGTGAACAGGAGGAGTGCAGTCATTCAGTCTAACCATTAAAACTTGCACAGTTTCGCCCCTTTGCCCGTGCTAAAAAACTTTGCACAGCTTTTGCCCTTTTGTATGTGAATTAATAAAAATATTGCTAAACTCTGATTTTTCTTTTTTCTTTACATATAACTATATTACTATCTTCTCTAGTCTAAACATATATATATATATATATATATATATATATATATATATATATATATAATATATATATAATATATATATAAACAATATCACACCACTTAAGCCTCTCCCCATCTGAGAGCGGGTAAGAGGAAAATGTCAAAGTACCTATAAGAGCTCTATCAGCACAAAGGTCTTCCCTAGATGACCTTTCTCACTGCTTTAAGCCTCCCCCACCTGGAAAGATCTAGCAGCCGCGAGAATAAACGGTACTGTAGTACCCGGAAGAACCTTTTTTGCCGAGGTACGGGCGGACGAGCAACATTCCCTCGGAGACCAGCTGTCCTCCATTACCGCATTCTTTGAACCCGGCAGTGTTGTGAAGTAGCAACAGTTGCGTCAGTGAGTTGCAGACCGGGGAACTCCCTCGGAGATGGCAAGCTTGTACCCAGTCACCTGAATCCTTTGTACTGCCTCTCCCATCTATCAGGGGAGCAGAGTTTGGGGAGTCAGAAGTGATCATTATCTACCTTTTCCTGCTTAGTAATACACAGAAATAAGTCTCTCTATCCCCTTGGGGGATGATTAAACATATTAAACTTGTACCCTGACAGCCCTGAGGTTATGCCGACCCCCCATTATCACATTCTTTTCCATGGTCATTATCCTGGAATCCACCGGTGTTTCTAGATCAACAAGAACATACTACTCCCGTGAGATCATTGTCTCAAGGATCTTACCAGTGATTAACAGGAGTGACACTGTGGACTGTAGCTGCTGATTTCCGCTTTGCTTTTCTTTTTGTGAACAGGGACTATATGGTCTCTTTCCACTGTGCTAGGTACGTAGTGCTAAATAAATGCAAATTAGAGGCTAGTCTGCACATCTACTCAGCAACTTGTCTGGGCGCACATCCTTTTCTTGGCCCAGCGATTTAAGAAGATACACCTGCCTTATTGTCACCACCCCCTCTCCTCTCTCTCTCTCTCTCTCTCTCTCTCTCTCTCTCTCTCTCTCTCTCTCTCTCTCTCTCTCTCTCTCTCTCTCTCTCTCTCTCTCTTTCTCTTTTCATCTGGTGTATTTCTTGCTGATTGCTGAGTTTTTCTCCTTCCTGTTTTCGAGTTCCGTCATTCTCTTACGTCTTCCCTGCCTGCTTTAAATTTGGCCATCAGTTTCCTTTCTATATCTCAAACATTCTCTTAAAACTTGTTACATTTCTCCTCTTAAATCCCCTTTTGCTAATTAGTTACCCTTTTCTCTTCCTTCGCTAGCATTTTTTCCCAAATCTCAAAAAACAAATTCAAATTTGATGCCATTTGCTTCTAGTGGTCATTCTGTTTTTTCATGACTATTCATTTCCCACAGCTGTGGATTATTTTGCTCTTATCCTTTCACACCCATCCTATTCAATTATTTCTATTTCGTTCATGCTATTGATTTACTTTTTTCTGAGGAAAATTAATGTTAGGGAAGAATGGATGTAAGCTGAGACGGACAAGTATGTAAGAGTAGTATAAGTATAAGTGGTTTGTAGGTTTTTAAAAGGTTTGTATTTGTATTCATCTGTTAAAGTATTAAGTGTCGGTTGTAAGGATACGTATGAGTTGATATAGTGACTCGAGATAAATTACAGGAACCAGTTGACCTGAATATAAGTTGATGTCGTATGTGGGTCTTGGATTTGTGTTTGTATGTAGGTGTGATGTAAGTATGTTGGAGTGTTATGAGTGGAGCATGGGGTGATGTGAATAATTTGGTGTGGTAAGTGTTGATTGGCTAGGTTACTTTGTGCACTGAAGTGTTGTGTGCACTGGAAGAATCTTTGTGGGTTTGTAATTGCATGTGAGAATTGGCGTGATGTGTTTTAAACTGAAATAGTTCGGAATACGTGTGTTAGAGGTGTGGTGAGTGAATTCTTGTGTCTGGTACCTCGATAGTTCCTGCTTAGCTTGACCTCACAGGCTTACTGCAGTGTTTCATGTGTATTGCAATAATTTGTCTTACAGTGATGCTAGAGAATTTGTATTTTAAAGATAGTGGTGGTGTCTTGTATCATTTTAAAGCTAAATTGTCCCATTTTGTCAATTAAAGAAATGAATGAACTCACCTATATGGGGATGCAGGGTTCGATTTCGGTGTGTGTGCGAGCGTGAATATGTACTCACATAAATGTACTCACCTTTATGTACTTTCAAGGTCGAGTTCCAGTTTCTGGCCCAGCCTCTTCCCTGATACCTACTGGAGGATTCACACTCTTCTGATTTTGACAGCTTTATCATACCTCTTCTTAAATCTATGTATTGATGCTCTCTACCACTCCACTACCCAGGTCGCTTCACATATTAAAAACCTTAAAATTTACTCCATCTCCCGCCTTTACTCCATCTCCCGCCTTTACTCCATCTCCAGCCTTTACTCCCTCATCGGCCGTTTTCCCTTCCTTCTCTGACTGGTTGTCAGGGTCCGCTTCAAGGTCGCCAGTTTGTTCAGCACCTGCTGCGGCAGTGACCTCAACAGAGTCATCAGACTGAGCAGTAGCGAGCGTAGAGAGGTCCACAACGAGGTCATCAGACTGACATGAGGGAAGGCTCTGCGTTTCATCGTTGTCGAGATCTGGTTCTTTCTTCATAGGCTCCTCTATATCAGATGAACTGTTCCCATCTTCCACAGGCTGTAAGTCATAAAGAGAACATATTTATCACTTTCAAATAAAGGAGTGGGAGTCGTCTCTAATCTACCAAAGGAGGGAAACATAGAAGACATACCCTTTCCTGAGGAAGTCTATGTTTGCGTTTCCTGCTATCATCACAATGACACCGGTTTAGGAGTTTGATGCCGGCGTGTTCCTTCCCTTCCAATCTACCAGCCGATAAAATCAAAACTTTACAAATTCTGACTGGCCCAGTGAAAACTGTTGAAGAAAAAGGAGACTCAACTTTAAAATTATTATAAATCTCTTGCGCTCATTTGTTTCGTTAATATTCAAATAGAAGTATCCAATCTACCAGCCAATAAAATCAAAACTTTACAAATTCTGACTGGTCCAATGAAAACTGTTGAAAAAAGAGACTCAACTTTAAAAATTATTATAAGTCTCTTGCGCTCGTTTGTTTCGTTAATATTCAAAGAGAAGTTTTAGCAAAATAAATGTCTCGCTTACCAGAATCGAGAATGTCTGCTTCCTTCACCATGATGAGAGTAAAGGCTATGGAGAGGTCAGCCTCTATCTTTTGTGGGGAAGACAGCTTCAGCGGGCTCTTATATACAGCTCAGAGAGGACCTTACCAGTCAGGAGGGGTATTTGGGGGATACTCTCGTCAGAGGTGACCTTCCTCACAGAGGGAAGCACAAATGTAACCTTGACTACTTAGGCAAAATGTAATTTCACAGGGAGGCAACATTTTAAAATTCTCTCTAGCATATGCTATCACTAATCTGTCATTGATAAAAAGCGATTTTTTCCGAGAAATTTTTTTTTAAAAAATACGAAGCTCTTTCTAATCCCACAAGGCTTGTTTTATGAATAAACATCATAACATATAGACCGCAAGTGAGTGAAAAATCACTTGTTCTGCCGGATAAACGATATAAATATTTAATTTTATTTAGTTAAAGAAATTTTTTTAAATTTATGCCATAATTCTCTGTTTTTTTCCCGTAACTCTTAAAGAAGAAGGATAGACTATTTTTCTTGTCCAAGAGAAGAGAAAAAAATGACCCATTACTTTTGAACTGTACGAAGGAAGAATATTGCTTACAAGCGCTATGGGCCTGTCCGAGAGATAGCCATCTAATCTTATTTGCTTTAGAGCATCTATAGTGAAACAGCCAATATATGTGACTTTATTTCCTAGGGCTGGAATTAAACTATTATTTATTTCCGCGCAATTCATTTTTTTTATTTATGCTCGCACATCACTATGAACAGATCTATTCTGGTCGATGGATAAAACACCAGTGGTCTGAGCAAATAATAAAACTACCTTATTATGAGGGGCGGGCTTAGAGAACTGTAATTCAATTCTCAAGTTACCAGATTTTTTCAATCGGGAGAGCGTCTTCCTCTTGGCTGTCTGTTAAATTGAAAATATTGATGGTTCGCCCGGAGGCGAATGATTCATAGAGAATTAAATTTTCTTCCTCAATGCCCAGAGAGTTAATGGCTTCATAATATAATTTACTATAATGATGGGGGAAATCACTGCTTATGCGATAAACTGTATTATTATTAATACATATGGATAAACTGGCTAGATCCCCATGCACAAAATATAGACCATTCTCCTTATGTTTTCCTGCATAGGCTGTCATGGGCAAAATTACCATGAAAATTTTGGCGGGAATTACATGACCCCATGGCTGATCTATTAGGAGGCTCGTTTGATTGTGACCTAGCACATAATTTTTACTTAGAGTGCGATTAAAAGTATATATTATCGGCTTTGCGTCTAAGGCTAGAGACTTGTTCAAGGCCATATAAGCTGATGTATATGGGTATACCCTATTAAGCCATAGCTTAGCGTAATTAATATGGAGCTGGTATGTGCTGGCATCATCGTCTGTTTTCAGAGTCCACGCTTGGGGGGATAATTCCAGCCTAATTTTTAAATCGATATTGTCAAGCAGATATTGGTCCAGAGTGGATATGTCCAGAGCCAAGGGAAAACACAGAGTTATATCCTGTTCTTTATCATTCTTTGTCAGTATCTGTGGTTCTTTTGCCGATGTGCGGGCGAAATAGGCTGTATCGAACAATTTAGTTATACCTTCTCCTCCTTTAAAGTCGGGCAAGAGATACCCCAGTCGGGCGATACTCGACAACTGGCTTCGTTTTACTGAGCTGCAGAGTTTAATAAATGACCAGTAATTAAAACTAGAATTTGTTTCCGTTATTTGCTCGCCCAGAAAACACTGGACGCCTTTAAATAACGTATTGGACAGTCCATTTATCAGAGCGACGTTGTTTGTGTCTCCTAGTGGGCTTTGCCCATCAGCCTCTGTTAGAGTCACTCTAAATTCTATAACTATTTTGCCTAAATCTAGAAATGCTCCGGGAACTCCAGGAATTCTAAATTCTAGAAAATTATCTTTTAGTTTCTGAGAGAGAGGAAGGTTTACTGGTAGAGTATCAAAACTTTGAGTGCGAGCTATGGAACTCTCAACTTGTCTCAGTCTATGCGGTCGCGGGAATTGATTAATGACGCTTGAAGAATAATCATTTAACGGGACTTTGAGTCCACTGTTTTCAGCCCCGACACCCGCCATGGCTAATAAGCAACTGTTTATACGAGAGAGAATACATCGGTTTTATAACCAACTTGACTTCGTCGGCGTTTATTTAACCTGCATTTATTATTCACCCGTCGCTTACCCACCCTTTTTACTCTGCCACCTGTAATAACTTTCTTTGCAACTCCTTTTAAAGCATCTATCCTGTGAGATTTAAGAGCAGCTTTCATGTCTGTTTTTCCGGACTGATAATCATCGAGCATTTTAGTTCCAAATTCTACTGCACTTGGCGCAGCCACTCTAAAAAGAGAAGGTAAAGCTCTTTTAGCTAGACCCGCTAAAGCCGAAAAAAATCCCCCACCTCGGACTCTGTATGGCGCGTGAAAAGTTTGTATATCCCCCAGACCAGCCCCCACATGGGAGGGTTTTAGGGAGAATAAACTCCGAAATTCCTGCTCAGAGGGCACTTGAAAGGGTACATGCATGTTTGGCGGTTAGAGAAACAATAACCATTTTATGCTGAGTTGATTCTATTTATTTATCGGTCTTACATGTAACACTACGGTAGTGGAATGACCGCTTTCAAAAGACAGATTACGACCAAACTGATCTGTCATTTTGATAGCTATTTTATCTAATTTAGTTACGCATAGAGGTTTGTACATCATGGGATGAGCGCCTTTTGAATAACTCTCCTGAAAGGCGAAAGCATCCAGAATATTGACTAACTGACTGCCGTATATTTGCGGTTCCACAATATCACTATATATTAAAACATAATCAACTCCAGCAGTGGGATCAGGTTTGAATGGGGCAATCTGCTTGGGGAGAGAGGTCCCCTCGGGCACGTCACTACGAAATAAATAATATTTTTCAGCGCTGCTAAGCCCAAGCACCCGAGCTATTCTCGGTTTAAATTGAGCTTTAAATAAAGTGGCAGCATGGTTTTTTCCAGTAAAGGTTCGCGATCTGGTCGAAACTAAAACCCTCCCAATTCCGGCATCATAACTGAGTATTTTCCCTTTCGGGAAATGTGCCGAATAATTATCTCTAAAGGCTTTTTTTAAATCAGCTGTTAGCTGTCGATTAAGTTCTTCAATAATATGGCTGGTATCCGTCGATAACACATCATTTTTTGGTAGAAAGTGGTGGACTACTGCTTCTGTACTTATTCCTGTTTCAGTAATGTGATTTTGTATAATGTCAATGCCGCATTCGGCATCGTCTCTTGTTAGAACATTGAATTTTTTGGGATACAAAACATTAAGCAAGGCTATTTCGTAGTTCAAGGATGGATTTAAAGGCGTCTAAGTAATTATATTTTGAAAGGCCGAAGCTGTATTGTCGAAAATGTCAATATTTTCTAAACTGCTCAAATAGATATATTTCCCCGGACCCCCTCTGTCCATGTTGAGGGACAGAGACAGTATGAGGCAAATACAAAATATAGACCATTATATATATTTTTTAAAGGCTTAAAAAAACTTTACTTTGAAGACTTTACATTTTTATTTTTTTATTAGTTACAGCATTTAGGAATAAAATATCCATATCATCGTGCTGTCGTTTGCGTTTTCCGCGTGAAGTGACCTCGACTCCATCAGGCATGTCCATTTCACGCATGCCACTGTCTTGTGGTAGGGGACCTGAATGCTAAAGTAGGAGAAAATTTTAGAGAGGGTGTAGTAGGTAAGTTTGGGGTGCCAGGTGTAAATGATAATGGGAGCCCTTTGATTGAACTTTGTATAGAAAGGAGTTTAGTTATATGTAATACATATTTTAAGAAAAAGAGGATAAATAAGTATACAAGATATGATGTAGGGCGAAATGACAGTAGTTTCTTGGATTATGTTGGTGGATAAAAGACTGTTGAGTAGACTTCAGGATGTACATGTGTATAGAGGGGCCACAGATATATCATCACTTTTTAGTTGTAGCGACAGTGAGAGTAAAAGGTAGATGAGATACAAAGAGAATAGAAGCATCACGTAAGAGAGAGGTGAAGGTTTATAAACTAAAAGAGGAGGCAATTAGGGTAAGATATAAACAACTATTGGAGGATAGATGGGCTAATGAGAGCATAGGCAATGGGATTGAAGAGATATGGGGTAGGTTTAAAAATGTAGTGTTGGAGTGTTCAGCAGAAGTTTGTGGTTACAGGAAGGTGGGTGTGGGAGAGAAGAGGAGCAATTGGTGGAATGATGATGTAAAGAGAGTAGTAAGGGAGAAAAAGTTAGCATATGAGTAGTTTTTACAAAGTAAAGAGTGATGCAAGGAGGGAAGAGTATATGGAGAAAAAGAGAGAGGTTAAGAGAGTGGTGAAGCTAAGTAAAAAGAGAGCAAATGAGAGAGTGGGTGAGGATGTTATCAACAAATATTTGTTGAAAATAAGAAAAAGTTTTGGAGTGAGATTAACAAGTTAAGGAAGCCTAGAGAACAAATGGATTTGCCAGTTAAAAATAGGAGAGGAGAGTTATTAAACCGAGAGTTAGAGGTATTGGGAAGATGGAGGGAATATTTTGAGGAATTGTTAAATGTTGATGAAGATAGGGAAGCTGTGATTTCGTGTATAGGGCAAGGAGGAATAACATCTTGTAGGAGTGAGGAAGAGCGAGTTGTGAGTGTGGGGGAAGTTCGTGAGGCAGTAGGTGAAATGAAAGGGGGTAAGGCAGCCGGGATTGATGGGATAAAGATAGAAATGTTAAAAGCAGGTGGGGATATAGTTTTGGAGTGGTTGGTGCAATTATTTAATAAATATATGGAAGAGGGTAAGATACCTAGGGACTGTCAGAGAGCATGCATAGTTCCTTTGTATAAAGGCAAAGGGGACAAGAGAGAGTGCAAATATTATAGGGGGATAAGTCTGTTGAGTATACCTGGTATACTGTATGGTTAGAGTTAATTATTGAAAAATTAAGGTACGACGGGAGAATGGTTAGCAGATGAACAAGGAGGCTTTTAGGATAGGTTAGGGGTTATGGACCGGGTGTATACAGTGAAACATTATAAGTGAACGTATTTAGATAAAAGGGGCCGCTTGCTCCCCCGGTTCTTTGTGGAATTTATGGATTTGGGAAAAGGCGTCATGCAGGGTGGATAGGGGGGCTAGTGCCAGATGTTGCAGGTGTATGGTGTAGGAGGTAGTTACTGAAAGCAGTGAAGAGTTTTTGACGGAGGATTGTGAGGCTCAAGTGTAGAGTTGTAGGTAAAGAGGGAATTTATTTCCTGTTAAGTTGGCCTTAGACAAGGATGTGTGATGGCACCGTGGATATTTAATATATTTATAGATGGGGTTTGTAAGAGAAATAAGTGAAAATAAATGCGCAGGGTCTTGTACATGAGGCGTGGAGTTAAACGATAAAGAATATATCATAAAGTGGGAGTTGTAACAGTTTTGTCTTTGCTGATGACACTGTGCTCTTGAGTGATTGAGTGAAGTTGCAGAGTTTAGTGGATGAATTTGGTTATTAGGGTGTGCAAAGAGAAGAAATTTAAAAGTGAATACAGGAAAAGAGTTAGGTTATGAGAGATAACAAAAATATTAGGTGATGAAAGATGGATTTCAGATTGGTGGGAGAGAGTATGGAGGAGGTGAATGTATTCAGATATTTGGGAGTGGGACGTTGTCAGCGGAGGGGTATCTATGAAGGATGATGGTGAATCATAGAATTGATGAGGGGAAAGAGAAAAGGGTGAGTGTGCACTTAGGAGTCGTGGAGACACAGAACTTTGTTCCTGGAGGCAAAAGAGGGGAATGTATGAGAGTATTAGTTTTACCAACTCTCTTATATGGGTATGAAGCATGATGTGATGCATTGTTATTGCAGCGAGGAGGAAGGCTGGACGGCAGTGGAAGATGTAATGTTCTTGTGGGCAATGTGTGGTGTGAATATAATGAGAGAATTCGTTAGTGTGGAAGTGAAGGAGGAGTGTGGGATTAACAAAATGTTGTCCAGAGGGCTGGGAAGTGTTGTTGAGGTGTCCGCGCGCGCGCCTCACACCTGTAGACGAGACATGGAGCGAAACAGAATGACTTCATAGAGTGTATCAGTCTGTAGTGATGGAAGGAGGCGGTAGGGGTTCGGCCTAGGTAAAGGATGGAGGGAGGGGGTTAAAGGAGGTTTTGTTGTTCGAGGGGCTTGGATTACAGCCAGGCCAGTGCGTGAGCGTGTTTGATAGGAAGTGAATGGATATGAATGGTTTTTAATTCCTTGACGTGCTGTTGGAGTGTGAGAAAAAGTAAACATTTATGAAGGGGGGGTTAAGCGAAACCGGCAGGCCGACTTTACGTCCTGGAGATGGGGAAGTTCATGCATGCCACCTATGAAGCGCAGGGGTGTTAATGTTGCAGTTTAAAAACTGTAGTGTAAAACACCCTTCTGCAAGCACTGTTTGGAGTGATTTGGATGGTTTAAAGTTTTATTTATTTTTCGGGCCCAACATGAATTGGTGGGAATCGGGCCGTGTGTAATTAAATAATAAAAAAAAAAATATATATGGCAAAAACAACAATGTGAAAAGAGTAGTGAAATTCCAAGCGCTTTCGTGACTACTCCACCGCAATGTGAGTAGTCACGAAAGCGCTTGGAATTTCACCTACTCTTTTGAACTGTGGATGTTTTGCATATTTTAATTCAATGATTTTACTGTGATCATGATGATCCAGCACCACCTACATAGATGCAGCACTGGCTCACAAACAGTCAAGCTGGGATAGCCCAATTGCTGAAAGGTGCTTGCCAACATGCTCAGGGCTGCAAAATCAGATAGGGAGATTGCAGTCTCCAGGCTGTGAGTGCACCTCCACTCCGGGGACTTCCTCCAAACATGTTCCCATATGCATAGGGAACGCGACTGGACCCTAAGACCCTCCGTTTTGCAGTGGTATGCGCCTTGCTGCCCCAATTCACACAGAATATAGGTTGGTATTTGCGGGCGCGCGAAGTGCAGCAGACAATACGGTATACATGGTATTAACTGTTCCAAAACCAAAGGGTGGCATGCTAGACACAATGAGTGTCAACGACATATTAAGAGAACCCTTGATACTGCTGGCTGCCTGCCGAGAGGGAACTGCAAGACACCGATCACTGTGGAGCAAACAATCCCACAAACCAGCTAACCGCCCGACGGGATCTCATCTATACTTGGAAGTATGGTCAAGTATTTATGCATGGGACTATACCTGTGTGTCCACACTGGCTGAACCTATATCCTCACAGTGTGCGCTTGGGCGACAGGGAGGAGTTGTGACCAACCACAGGGAGGTGTACAGATCTGCAAGTACAGGGACATTAGCCAACAGTATCAATTTTCCCCGTGGGATCAGAAGACCTTGGGATCATGGGGAAAAAATGCCACAATTTCCTTAAAGAATTGGGTTCAGACTCATCGACACCCACTACCGCGGCTCACACCACAAGGGCAGCCCTGTCATGTTCAAGCGCCTCAGCGTCGCGACATCCAGAGGGAGGAAATGCTTGTTGCATACTTGGTTTCAGTCCAGGCCTCGGAGGGAGTGGAGGAAATTCATCATCTTTGATTAATTGTGCCATTGTATTCATGTTTATGTTTTTTTTTTGTTAAATGTATTTTTGTTTATTCATAAATGTTCACATAGAATAAACA